>ML779383.1:610060-662583 GCA_009831015.1 Picea engelmannii
AACTTCCTTTGTTTTCCAGTTGCAACTGGAAGGAGGCTCCAACCCCCTAGTTTCTCAGGCTACAACCTGAGGGAAGATCCAACTCCCCAATTCTCTAGCTACAACCAGAAGGAGGCTACAACCCCCTATGTTCTTCGGCTACAACTGGAAGGTGGCTACAACCACCTATCCTTTCCCTGTCCAACCTCCCTAGCGTATAAGTATAATGATGGAACCATTGTCACACTATCACTATGATATATACTGTTGTAAACTTGTACCAATCAACCTGCACCAAACAACCTGTACCAATAACCTAAACCATGCATCAACCATGCATCAACCTGTAATCAACCTGTACCATAAACAAGTGCATCAACCATGCACCAATCTGTATCAAACAACCTGTAATCACCTTGTACCATAAACAAGTGCATCAACCATGCACCAACCTGTACCTCAACCTGCAAACCTTCCTTAAATTTAACAACAAGAGATTAGCATTTTCATCAAACTTTACTTTAGTCTCACATGACTAGTTTTGGATTAGACAACAACCCTAACTTGAAATAATCATAACTATGTACCTATAATGAATAAAGATCTGAAAAATAGTACACAATTTTCTTCAATGTGTTTTATGAAATTCCTCCAGGTGTCACTACTTGGAACCTCTCAAAAAAGGAGTTATAGAAAAAATGGCATACCTTGTTGAATTATAGCTTATTCTAGAGAGAAAACTTGTATAGAGTGCCCCGCACGGATTATTTGTTGTGTGGATATGAAACTTTTACATAGAATACTACAGACTGTACTCTAACCAACACATTTGGTATTACTGAATTTGGATCTGTTATGAAGAAGTTATGATGTTTTTACCTGAAACACTTGTTTTAGACTAGTTTCAGGACTAGCCAAAAACCCGATTTTCCATGGAGTGTAACTCCAAAAATACAATGACTCAAAAGCTTAAATTTGTACCACGACTACTTGGATATGTTTTCTCAATGGCCTCCAAATTTCATGGTCTAAATCATTCTAGAAAAAAGGTTATTGTGAAAATGGTGAGATGACCTGTAAATAACATACCTTAGAAAGCATCATCAAAAGAATTTATCCTCGCTTGAATTTCAACCTTCTTTACTTCACCTTCCCTCTGAAATTCAGATTATATATCCTTTGGTTACCTCGGTCACCTATATATATTCAATATGCTCAAGTGTAATTAAAATGAGAGAGCCTTGCCTCTTGTTTATACTCTCCAAGTAGCTTCCTTCGAAGCATCTTCTAGGCCACTTTGTCCACATAGTCACCTATGTCTAACTTTTCCCAATTTGCCACTTGTCCATGTATCCAATAGCCACTTGACCACTTAACCCATTTTCCTCATTTTAGGGTTAAATTTCTTATAACCACTTTCCATAATTAGAAAGTTCTCTATTTACTTTATTATTTAAATAATCCTCCTTGACTTTGTCACTTCACTTTATTATTTAAATAACCCTCTTTGATTTTGTCACTTCACTTTATTATTTAAATAATCATCTTTGACTTTTTCACTTCACTTTATTATTTAAATAATTTCTTCTTTGCAATCACTTTGACTTCTTTGACCTTTTGGGGTTTCAAGCTAATCAAATGAGGGTCCTTCAACTTCATAAGGCCATAACTATCAAACCATGAGGAGTTATGTGGCATTCCACATACCACCAGAAATGGCATGACATGTACTATCCATCTAGAATAGTCTTACCTAAAATATATATCAAAACTCATACCATTATACATCAAACAAACTTGGGTCCATTACCCAAACCTTTGTGATACCGGAATTCACTACCGGACTTTCTTCAAGGGTTGACATCAATGAAAACCAACCCAATTAATCAACAAGTTATACATTTATATAGTATTATTTGTATTTATTTTGATATCTTAGTGTACGATGTTTTTCAGTTTCTAGGCCCCTATAGAAAACCCTCTATGTTGATAGATGAATCAGTGTATGTCTCCACCACTGATGCAATAGTAGAGGAAACCTGTTCATTTGGTGTACCACATACACAGGCATGTGTCAAATTTTATAAATTCACCATAGTGATTTCTTTATTTTTCGGCATCCTCAAATATAATGATCTGTTGGCGCAAGTTTAATCAGATCGAGGTCTTTCTCAGATTACCAACAAAAGGTACCATGTATTCTAGAGCATTGGCATTTTCATCTCCTCCGAAGAGAATAAGTCTCACCCGAAGCGTTGTTGAGACAGACAGATAGGGAACGCTAGGGAAAAGACTTAAGAGGATCCATAGATCCTTCAGGAATCATCCCTGACATAGATTATTTTAGGGGCTAAATTTCGCTCGTGGGATAACTTTCCATGGTTTTTCCTAGAATAAGATTCACTGTTCTAAAAATAATTTGCCCAAATTCTAAAGGATAAAAATATTTTACTTTAAAAATAGCCAAACTTTTATACAAACTATATAAAATCCTTAGACATTTGAATATTTTTACAAAAATAATGCCAAACATTTTAAGGTTGGCATATGAAAGATTAGAAATATTCGCCAAGGTTTCTACATTTTAAAATAAATTCCCATCCTTAAAATCATCCCTGATCCCTGATCTTGCACAAGAGACATAAACATATCTAAAACACATATGTGCAAGAATCGAACCTACTTACATTAAGAACAAGCATCTAAACACAGAACCATCAAGTAGAACTTATAAACCGGAAAGAAGAACTGTAATGCATGTGGAAAACACATAGAGACACATCATATTTGAAAATTTAGGTCCTTCTTCGTATTATATTCATAATCTTTGTTTGATTATAGGCTCAGAATTACACAGCAGTGCATTGTACAGACTCTTGACTCCGGACTCATGTTGTAGAGCTCCAATTCTCAAACTGATAGATCAAATTCATTACAGACTCAAGACTTGACTTGACTCAACTCCCCACAACCATCTCAGAACCAACTCGTAATCAACTGACCCACAACAACAACAATGTAAACAACCCTTTTACATTTATGTTCATCCCTATATATAGTTGGGTTGTGTCTTCTATTTTGGCTTGTGTGCTTCCTTGTTATGTTGGAACCGTTTGTTTCTTAGCTGGTGTTGTGCTAACCTTTGCAACTACTTTCTGTTTCTCTTTCTCATTCTGTTGTCCAGCCTCTGTTGAAGCTTGCGCAACTCGTGCTCAGTCAAAACTTGCGTAATTCCTTATCCAAAAATGAAGGGCCAAATAGGCTTTGACCACAATCCTTGACTCGTCCTCGAGTCAAGTGCTTGGTTCTTTCGCATATTCCAGGATCATTTGTTGTTTTCCCTTATCCTCATTTTCTTCTTCCTTGGGCTCTTTTGTTTGTGATTTCTCTTATTTTACCTCTTCAAAAGAAGGGCCCAACTCTGGTACCAACTCTAAGGCTTGTTGTTTCACTCCTTGAAAGTTTCCCACTTTATCCTGTCATTTCCTGGCAAGGAGTGATGCCTCTGCAATGAACTATTGGGTTGTCTCCTTGCTATCCACCTTTGTCTTGGATGCGACCAACAAGTTCCACTCGGAATCTATTGTTGTGTCAAATTGATGCATTTTCATGTACACTTCCTGAATGACAGGTCGTAAATCACGTAGCTCTTTCTTTGCTATGGATTGTGCCTCAAAGAGGGCATTTAGCTCGTTGTCTGCCTGTTGAATTTGGTTGAACTTCTATTGTTTCTCCATAGGATCCATTGTGGTCGAAAATTCTTCGTTCAACACCTAGATCTTTGTGTGCACCTCCTCCAAGACTCGGTTTCATTGAGCAATGATTCCCATCCAGTCGCTAACTTCCCTGAAAATATTTTTGCATTCCGTTGTGTGCTTGTGTAGTGTTGCTTGGGCATTGTTGCCTTGCAATACTATCTTCTGCATCTGCTCTTATAGCTTCTGAGGTTGTTGCTCTGCTTCTTGTTGGGCCTGTTGTAACTGTGCTTTGAGTTTCTCATCTTGGGTGGCGATTTGTGTCCATGCTCCTTGTAGCAACTCAATCTGGTGTTCTGGCTTGCTTGCATCACTGACTTCAGGTAGTTCGGGCGCAACCTTCTAAATATTCAGCCAGGCTTCAACAAGTCTTTCCTACACTCTTTCCAGTTTACATTGAACTTGGATTTTGTCATGCGCTTCCTGAATCCTGCATGTTTGCATGACAAACTCTTCCTTCCTTGCAACCTTGGCAAATCTCTCGGCCTCCTGTAGCCTTTTCTCTAATTGATAAATTGATTCTCTGATCAGTCCAAACAATTGCATCGTTGGACACTATATGAGATCAGCATATGAAGGAGATTCATCTTTGGGTGCTTTCTTCTGCAGTGGAAGTCCATTGGTGGTTGAATGCTCTGAGCCGATCTCTACCTCCTTCTGTATTGGTAGTCCTGGTGCAATCCTCGACCTTAGCGTTGCGGTCGAAAGAGTCAAAAGATTTATTCTGGCTATGCAAAGTTGCATTAGTTATGTGCATTGATGAGGGTCCTGGAGAACCCGCTTCATTTGTTCATGTGTGGATGTCACACTCTTCCCAGGTGTTGATGTCGGTTCCCTCTAAGGCTCTAGTAGCTCCTTCTCTTTTGTTATTTCTACTTCCTGCA
The DNA here is from genome assembly GCA_009831015.1 of Picea engelmannii. NCBI lineage: Eukaryota > Viridiplantae > Streptophyta > Pinopsida > Pinales > Pinaceae > Picea > Picea engelmannii. The sequence continues at coordinate 614,679 of ML779383.1, forward strand.
TTGTGGTTTCTTGTACATCCTCACCCTTGGATGATGAGGGGATTCATTTTTTTCTTTGGGTGTGCATCTCCTCTTCAGTTTGGGCATCTTTTCATTGCATCAAAGGCTCAGGCTGTTGTTCTTGGATGTCTGGATTCAGACCATTCAGCTTCATGATCTTCTTTGGTGCTTTGGGGTCTGGACCAAAAACTTCTGATATTAGCTTGGGTGACTCTTGGGTTATTTCTGGGAGTCCTCGCTCCACTTTCTCTGGTTGATCAAGCTGCATCGGCTCTCAGGTTGTGGTCTGGGGTGGACTAGTGGTGATGGGGTTTGGTGATTGATGACTGTCATTAATGGATTCTCTTATGCTTCATATCCTGCACTGCTGAGTCATTATTTCTATATCAAACAACACTTAAACAGAAAATGAACTATGTGTCATGGCGCAACACTGTGCACATCGACTTTATTAACTGAATTTACAAAAATTTCAAAAAAATCAAATCTAACTAATGTAAAAGATCCTTCGTACTAGAGAAACAATCCCTCTTTCTCATTTTTGAGGGAGGTAGGGCTTCAGGCGAGCGCCATTCACCCATCCTGGTCACAACACACCATCTAGTTGCATGAGTCTGACTGCTCCTAAGGGTCAGATCTATGCAATTATGAATGGTCCCAACTAGTGCATGTGAAGCTTTCTAGGATGCTTTTGGTACCAACTATCGTAGAGTAGCACCTTGTCTCCTTGAGTAAATAACTTAGTCTTAATGTGCCTGTCGTGCCAAGATTTTTGTCTTTCTTTTTCAACCGACTGGTGGAGCTCTGCTAGAAATCTAGTCTCCTTGAGTTCTTGTAACTCCATAATTCTATGTGCAATGGATTCCTCTTCTGACATACATGTGACTTGTGCAATATACAGACTTGGAGTGATGAATTATGTAGGCACCACTGCCTCTCTCCCATAAACTAACCAGAACGGTGTGTACCTGTGGAGTTTCTTTGAGGTTGTCCTATATGCCCATAGTATAGCTAGAAATCTATCATCCCAGTCCTCCTGGTTTGCACAACAGACCTTTGTCAACCCCCTTTCCAGAATCTTGTTGAAGGCTTCGATTGTTCCATTGGCCTATGGGTGTTAGGGACTGCTCTTGTGATGTTGAATCGGGAATTCTGATGTAAGTGTTGCTATAGTGTTGCTAATGAAATGAGATCCCTAATCACTATTTAGGCTCCTGGGACATCCTAACCGAGTGATGATATTCTCAAAAATGAACCTGGTAGTAGTATCTGTCGAACAGTCATGTACAGCTATTGCTTATGCCCAATAGATAAGGTAGTTAGTTGCAGTAATGATGTGTCTAGCCTTTGAATGCTTGGCGATAGGGTTGATTGGTCCAATGAATTCAACTACCCATTTCTCAAATGTGTGTAGATCTCTAACTGGTTGTAGTGATAATTCATATCGGTGTGACGGCTTACCCACACGTTGACAAACATCACATTATCTAGCATATACGTTTGCATCCTTGAAGAGTTTTTCCCACCAAAGTCCTGCCTGGAGAAATTTATGTGTTGTGGCCTTTCCACCTATGTGGCCTCATGTAACTCCATTGTGGCATTCCCAGAGTATGTATTGTCTTTCATGATCTAGGACACATCGTCTGAGGATGTTGTCTAGTCCTATTTTATACAATTGTATGGTGATCAACTGGTAATATGTTTCTCTAACAACCATGTGCAATTTCTGGGATGCATAATATGTTTCTCGATGGGTCCATGTACTTAGGAATACTGTTATGTCCTCCAGGTACTCTGATATAGACTCAATCCTGAACAAGTCTGCATCTGGGAGATGATCGTCTACTGCTCCGCCACTTTCCCCTGAATCCAATTTAGAGAGGTGATCAGGTCCTACATTGCATCTTCCCAGCTTGATGATAACTTCAAAGGAAAATTCCTGAAATAACAGCAGCCATCTACAAATTCTTCCTTCCAACACAGTTTTGTTAACTAGATATTTCAATGCGGAATGATTAGTAAAGAATTTGAAATGAGAGCCTAACAAATAATGTCTAAATTTCTGCAAAGCATAAATCATGGCTAAACCCTCCCTTTCTATTGTTGTGTAGTTGCGCTCTTCTTGCGACAACTTCTGACTCACAAAGTAGATAGGGTGATCCTTAGCTCCATCACTAGGTTGCGTTAAGATAGATCCCAAGGAAATTCCTGAAGCATCTACATGGACGTGAAATTCCTTCTCCCAATTTGAGAATATCAGGATGGGTGTTTTCATGAGTTTCTCCTTAAGTATCTCGAATTCTTTATCACATTTTGGGGTCCATTGAAACGTTTCATCTTGTTTCAGTAGGTTTTCCAGAGGTGCAGTAATATTGACATATCTTCGGATGAACCTGCGATAGTAACCTATGTGTCCCAGTGTGGAGCGCAACTATTTAGCACTCGTAGTTGGTGGCATATTCACAATGACCGCAACTTTAGTTGGGTCTACCAATACTCCTTCTCAATGGACTATGTGGCCCAACAAATTCTCATGTGGTACACAGAAGATACACTTTCTTAGATTCAATGAGATCTGGAACTCTCTGCATCTGTCAAACATTAGCTGCAACAATGCTACATGTTCCTTGAGAAGGATATATATTGTCCAATCATCCATATAGACTTATATAAATTTGTGAATGAACTCTCTAAAAGTTTCTATCAGTATTCTTGAAAAACCTGCAGGGGTGTTCTTTAAGATAAATGGTATCACATTGTATGCAAAGGATCCCCATTATGTTATGAAAGTGGTTTTATTTTTGTCCTCTTCAATGATCCTGACTTGGTGGTATCCTAAAAATCCATCTGTGAATGAGTATGCTTCCTTCCCCGGAACCTATTCTAGCACCTCATCTGTAAAGGGTGTTGGGAAAGGGTCATGTACATAGGCAGAGTTGAGACTTATGTAGTCTACATAGACTCTAATATCCTATGTTCCTTTCTTTCTTTTAATAACCATCGGGCTAACCCACTCTGCTTCTTCTACTGCAAAAATGAGACCTGCTTCCAACATCTTGTCTATCTCCTTCTTAACCTTCTCTTTTACTCTAGGGTTAAGACAGTATGGTCTATGTATGATAGGCTTGGATCCTGGTTTCAAGTCAATCTTCATTTCTCCCATAACTCCTTTGATTCCCTTTAACTCTAAAAACATCTTTGGGAACAAATCCTCATATTCCCGTAGCAAATTATGTATTTCTTGACTGGCTTACTCATCCTAGTAGTCTCCCACCATAGCTATCTTGGGTTGATCTATGGTCCCTATATTGATTTTGTGCAATTTTAATGGATGATTGTAGGAATTATCAATCTGACTGGGTATGGTGTTTTGAATTTCTTTTCTCCCCTCTATCTCATTGATGGCTAGGTTCCTTAATTCCCCTAAGTCATCTAGGCTTTCTGAATCTCTGCTAATCTGATAGCATTATATAGGTTTCTCAGTTGAAAGCAAGTGGATATTAGTCTGAAGTTCTTGGTTATGTTTGGCACATACCAATAAGTTTGAATTCTGATTACCATTATCTGTAAAAAAAAATTATTTAATCTTTTGCAGAACTACTTCAAGCTTAGGGTACTTACTTGTAAATGAGAAGTCCTTGCAAAATTGAGTTGCCAGTGTTTTCTAGTTGTTAGTTTGTCTTCTAGTTTCCTCATGTATAAACCAAGATTTCAAGATTGGACCTATGAAGTGGGGAAATACATGGACCTAGAAGTGAGAGGGTATTCCTGCAACTTGCCACTGTGTCGCTCACTGTTCAATATGTATTCTAGGATCCAATTCTCCAATGAACAGTTGCGCAACTTGGAGATCTGTCTACATCTTTAATTCCAGTTGTTCTTTATTATGGAACCTGTACTTGATAGCGTGCTTCACCTCATCCCAAGTTCTGAGTATGGCTTTATGATTATCCCACCATCCAGCATGTGTGTTCTGAAAAGCTACATCTAGTACTGAGATTGTTTGATCTTCTATTACATTTTCTTCCATGTTGAGTAAAAAACTATCTTGATATGAGGTGACATCGTATACCGTGTGTTCTCTAACTTCAGTCCCAACCCATATGGTTGCTTTGATAGTTTTGCATCTTCTTGATAAACGTTCGTGTGAAACTTGTTGCCAACTGTCAAAATCCAATTCTGAGTCTTCATCTACTAAATGTATGCTTCTCCAACTTACCGATCCATCAGCAATAGGATTTATATAATCAGTTCTTGTTCATGTTGTTACAGTGTACAACTGGTTCAAGTCTTCTCCATCCATATTATTGTCTAATGGTTCTGTATACCTGGGTCCTACATATGGATCCAAAGGTTGAACTACCATGATTCCCTCGGCCTCAAAGGTCATGGTGTCTTTCTTTAAGTCGATTACTGCATAATTTTCATAGGCCCAATCAATGCCTAGTGTAGGGTAGGGGTCCTTATCTCCCATGATCTCAATGACTTCAAAGTTGGACACTATCTTGACTCCCGTAACATCTATTTCCACATTCTCCAGTCTTCCTATGGGGAAGATACAATATTGGTTTTCCATTCCTAACTGAATTGGGGAATATGTCAGCCTAGGTTTTCCTACGACTTCCCATATCTTCTAAGGCAGAATGTTCACATTGAATCCCATATCCAACATGACTTCCTTAATCTCAAATTCATCTAAATGGGCTACTAGTCTAAATTATTTTCTGGTTCGTACTTTTCTTTGCTACACTCTCTTAGTACTCTTCTCAGGAAGATTAGCCCTTATTCTTGCCTCTAGGGGTTCTTTGTTCCCTAAAACTAGGTATAGCACATTGCATAACTTTTATGTTAGTTTATCATTCCCCAAAATGTCAGAGAATGATTGAAACCAAAGGTAAACTACATTTTGAGGTTGCTCAGGTTGTCTCGGCATGGCTATAGGGTTTTCGGGTGTAGGGGGTGAAGTAGGAACTTGCGCCATATTAGGATAAACAATAGGTTGTGGGGATTTATCTTGCATCTTCGAGCTAGGAATATTATGAAATAATTCCATGTCATATTTAAAGAATAGCTTTTGTCTCAAAGGGTCGTACATGTCTTCTTTAGGTGCTACTTTCTGGATTTGAGGTAGAGTATCAGCATCAGCTCCTATCTTCGATCCTCCTCGAGTAACGATATTAAGTTTTGGAAATTGTCCCTTAATAACCCTCTTGATTTATAAACTGATGAGGTTAGTTCCTCTTTGTCGTACTCTATCCTCCCATTTTCCAATTAACTCTAGGCAGTATTCTGTTGTGTGCTCGTTAATTCTACAATGAGAGCACCATGGTCACCTTGGATGCAGATAGTCTCTAGCCAAGTGACCTTTCTCATCACAGTTATAACATCTGCTTGGACCTCTTCCCCTAGTTCTTCCTCCTCTGAAGTCTCCTTTGGCTCCACCTCCTCGACCTCTTCCTAGTCCCTGAGGGTTTTCATTCACCGTGAATGTTGTTCGGTCTAACCTGTCTGCAAGTGCATCCAACACTCTACATTGATTGGTAGTGTGAGTGGTAGACGCACAAAACTCACAGTGTATTATATTTGGTACTATCGAATATTTCATCATAATGGGGCACTTTCTTGGCCCATGCCCATGGATTCGAAAAATTTCACAATACTTGGTCGTTGGTGATGCTTGGCCTCCTGGGAAAGCATGATATAGGGTGGGTTTATGGAATGGTAAGTTCGTCGACACTTGCGCAACTCCTCCCGCAGGTCCTAGTGGGGGTACCATCAGATTCTGAGGAGGTCCCAATCCCCTTATTCATGGACATTCATTTTCCAGATGACCTTTCGTATAACATCCGGTGCACCAAACCTATGGTCATCTTGGTCTGGGTATCATCAACTCTTGAATATTTTCTATAAGTGTCAATATATGCCCTTGTAGTTGCACCAGATTCGCATCTGCTAGGGGTCTAGTCACTATCAGGCTCCTAGGGTATCCCACCATGGATTCAATCTTCTTCAATTGTTCCAAGGCATCTATTAACGTGGCTATCCATTGTTGTGTTAGCGTAATCCAAGTCAGAGGAAGAAACCCATGAATGTACCACTCCCTTTGATTTTCTTCATGGATTGGATGTGCCAATCTCCCTATAGCATCTTTAAAATTCTGGATGTATTCTCAGGTTGATTCACCTTCCCATTGTTGGATCTCGTGCAACTCAGATAGAGCCTGTTTTTCTGATTGGGGTAGTTTGAACTCTATTATGAACCTTGTCCGTACCTGGCCAAGTGTGAACACTTGACCTTTCATTCCTAGCACTCTTGGCTCAATGATCTTCATGTACCACATGAGAGCGTGACCTCTCAAGGTAGTCTGGAACTCAACCAAGTTATTCGCATTTGGAGTCCCTCTAGATCTCCAAATGCTTCAGACAAGAACCAGAGCTGCTCAACGTCTTCATCTCCCTTACCCTAAAATTCTAGGTATTGTGCAATCGAACCTCCCACATGGCCATCCATTGTTGATCTCGTTGTTCCTATCAATATGAATCCTAAGGTCCTGCTTGTGATCTACCAGGGGATCCCAATATCCTCCCTGTACTCGCACTTCCTGGTTGTGAATGACTAATTAATTGTACTGGAATAGAACTAGCATGAGAAGGTAGTATCGAACTTACTACTTGTACAGAAGACACTTGGGGTATGGGTGATTCAAGGCTAGTGTCATTGGCTTCGGGGAAGTTTTCTTTGATATGGGGGGTCTCATTTGCTTCCACTCGGAAGATCTCTTCGGTCAGATTCTTGATCTCTCCTATTATCAGGGTTGAATCTTTTCTTTCTTCTTCAAGATTCATGTCGGCTTCTTCCTCTCTTACGTCTACACCTTCTCCTTCTTGTTCCACCTCCTCGGGACTTATTTCTCTCTACGCTTCTCTCTCATTTAATCTGTGACTGGCCATTCATTCTTATCTTCTCATCTTCTGCAATTCTTCCCTCTATCTTTCCTCTACTTCTCCTGATCCATCTTCTTTCCTCAACTTCTCGAACTGTCTTATTGCTTTCTTGATCTTGTCGCGCCACCACTTCTCAACTATGGCGGCTCTCCTCAAGGCTCAATCATCTCTCGATTCTATTTCTTGTTTTTCCCCCCCCTTTTGTCAAAGAATCTTTCCCCTCTCTCATTCCATGACTCTCACCCCGCCTCGCCCTACCCCAAGCGAGGGTGTTTACACTCCCATATCAATCAGGAACATAGTCAAAATCCCCTCTTCTATCAAGAAAACCTTAATCCACATGGGGATTTCTCTCAACAACCTTCCCCTTGCATCTTTCTTGAAAATTGCCTCTGCTCGCGAGAAAGATTGGTGGTTCTCAGATGCAAATTCGATGATATATCCCTCTAGTGTGGTGATGACCCAGAAATCAACTGCTCGCATGACTAGACAATCCAGCCTCTGAAGTGCTACTAGATTTTTGGTTTCGCATGCGTAGTTCCTCTTGACTCGTCCTTGGAACTTTGGAGCTTCTTGGAGCCTCTTTATCCAGTGGAAAAATTATTATGAGAATTTAACCCAGAAAATCTCATACTGGTCGCTCGATCTTTCTGAGTAAAATATTGCTTCGCGAGTGTTGTCCACTGATTTTCTCCTCAATTCCGCTTCTTTCCATATGAAGGTGTCACAGTTTATTTCCCACGATTGATCAATACCAGATCTATGGATCTACGGAAGCATTCTCCCTACAAGTTCCCTTTTAACGCAGGTCCCGACAATGGAACCATTTTGTTGGCACAAGTTTAATCAGACCAGGGTCCTTCTCATGCTACCAACAAAAAGTATTGTGTAGTCTAGAGCGCTAGAATTTTCATCTCCTCCGAAGAGAATAAGTCTCACTCGAAGTGTTTTTGAGACAGATAGATAGGGAAGGGTAGGGAAAAGACTTAAGAGGATCCATAGATACTTCAGGACTCATCCCTGATATTGCACAATAGACATAAACATATATGAAACATATATGTGTAAGAATCAAACCTACTTACGTTAAGAACAAGCATCTAAACGCAGAACCATCGAGTAGAACTTATAACCCAGAAAGAAGAACTATAATGCATAAGGAAACCACACAGAGACACATCATATTTGAAAATTTAGGTCCTTCTTCATATTATATTCAGAATCTTTCTTTGATTACAGGCTCAGAATTACACAGCAGTGTGTTGTACAGACTCTTGACTCTGAACTCATGTCGCAGAGCTCCAATTCTCAAATTGATAGATCAAATTCATTACAGACTCAAGACTCAACTTGACTCAACTCCCAACAATCATCTCGAAACCAACTTGTAATCAACTGACCAACAACAAAAACAATGTCAACAACAACAAAAATGTCAACAACCCTTTTACACTTATGTTCAGCCCTATATAAAGCTAGGTTGTGTATTCTATTTCATCTTGCATGCTTCCTTGTTCTATTGCAACCGTTTGTTGCTTAGTTGGAGTTACACTGACTTTCGAAACTACTTTATGTTTATCTTTCTCATTTTGTTGTCCAGCCTCTATTGAAGCTTGCGCAACTCGTGCTCAGTCAAAACTTGCGCAATTCCTTATCCAAAAATGAAGGGCCCAACAGGCTCTGACCACAATCGTTAACTCGCCCTCGATTCAAGTGCTTGGTTCTTTCACATTTTGTTTGTGATTTCTCTTCTTTTACCTCTTCAAACGAAGGGCCCAACATGATCTTGTGTTTCTATAGGTTGCGGTACTAGACGATGTCGAGCAATTTCCAACTGGGATGGAGAAGTCACATGCTTCAAAGGTATCATGTGTTGAGTTAAATCTCAAATTTTTTATATTTATGTTGTTGAATATTACTATTTGGTACTAATAAAAATATTGTTAATATGTATACAAGTTGTTGATATTTTATTCAGTTATAAGACTGATCCAGTCCTTGGGCACCCTGCCTTGGCTTTTGGGTTACATGTTTCCAGGCCAAGGGTTATACCATCCCTTTTGCAGCTCATGGGGGTTCATCTCCACTCACCCACGCCATATTTCATATTTCATGCATCATCAGTAGCAACATCTGCAGGCTACCCACCCACACCACCTCTTCCGTCGCATCCATCCACAGTGGATGCACCCATAGTCCACCCACATGCACCACATATTCCATTGCATCCATCCACAATGGATGAACTCATACACCACCCATCCCCACCACCATTTCCATATGTTCCATCCACTAATGTTTCCACATTAGATGTTTCCTCAGAGTGGGTTGTATAGTCGAGTGCTCCCCCTTCCAGCAACTCTCCACCATTGCCCAATTTATTCACGGTGAGTTAATGTGTTGATGATCAATTTTTATGTATTATGAATGGAATTAATTGTTTACATATTTCTTTAAATTTCATGATTTGATCCTTGTAACTGATGCAGGGTGGCATCACTGAAATATTAGAGTAATGGAGGAGGGTAACATGCTCACGATTGTCAGTATCATCTATGGTGAGTTGTCTTATGTTGAATTACAAAGTATCATTTTGTAAGTATTTTAATTCATTTTGGAAAACAATGTTGGACATATTGTCTTTAATATGTTGTTATTGATGTAAACAGTCAATGTCATTGTGAGGTGATGATAAGTTGTTATGATGAATTGTCATTAATGTCAATAGTAAAACAGTTAGCAGAGAATGAAAATGTCAAACAGTATGCAAAGATTCAATATCATAAGCAAGGACATTAATCAAATCTTAGAAGGAAGAGTGCATTGTATAAATGTCATCGGGATCAAAATCCCCACAGGAAAACTCCAAAGGATTCAAGAAAGAATCCTTCTGATTGAGATAGTTTTAAGGAGTAGACGCACAGAAAGACATAATGTGAGGTGCAGAGGAATCCACTCTAAAGATCATGAGAAATAACGATTAGAAGAAATATCATTAGATCGAGGTGAAGTCAGAGTTTTGAAGAATTATATCTAGATCATCAGATATGGGAGTCACAAGAGAAGGACCGTTGGAGAATTGGTCAACGATCAGATAAGGTTGTGACCATTGGATATGCAGGCACTAGATCAAGGGAAACGATTGATTACAGAGCGCGAAGGGAGAATTAAAAAATGTGTTAATTCCAATCCCGCAATTAGTCTAGACCCTCAATCATCACTCGTCAAATAGATCTACGATTGGCATCAATTCCACTACCAATGAGCAGTTTCCATTGTGGAGCTCAACGATAGTTTTAAACGTCGTGCTAATTGGGACCCCACAATCATCCCTGATCGTTGATCTACTCTGAGATAATTATCGACCATTGAATCATGTTAGGATTTTTTCGTCAAATATGGATCGTTAGATGAAGTCAAGTTGTTCGAGTTTTATTCAGAGAATCTCACTTCGAGAGAATTGACAACTGGGAATAGATAACCCAAATTTCTGAAGGCCAAAATGAATCTAGACCATTGATCTAGAGCTAATCACAGTCGTTAGATCTAGGAGGAGGATATGTGCCGCTACAGGAGATCTACGCCAGCAGACCACATCATAAAGGACATGTGGCACAATTAGATGATGACAAGTGTTAAGATGAAATTGGAATTTTAGGTACGTGTAAGTCACGAATATAAGTGACACATGGCAGCCACTCGACCAGTGCCAAGTCAGTAGTGACATCAGCAAGTTACATCACTTCGGAGTATGTACTTCATGGGACATCGGTTTATAACATCATCAATCACTCGAAGCGTTGAAGGCCGAAGTTAACGCTAACTTTGATCTATTTTAGGAACGTTCTCGGCTGTTGATCAAGTACACTGGAAGGATAGCGTAAGTAGAGGTGTTAACTGACAACAAGTGGTCACCATTGATGTATGACTTATTTAGTAGGTAATCACTTCAGAGGATATGCTACTCAAGAGTTCAGGAGCCACGAATAGTCAAAGTTCTGAAGTGAACGAGAATAGTTCATCGTGAAAATAATATATTGACCGTCTGATCTACTTCGAAGAAATCTGCTTCGGAAGATTTGAAATATTATAGAGGTTGGAAGTCGTGAAGGACAAAGTCCTGAAGTAATGACAGTCATACATCTCATCGGGAGATTAAAACGTGACCGTTGATTTTGATAAGTGATCAAGCACTCGCTTGCCCTAGCGCCTGGCCACCACCTACGGTCATATAGAATAAAGAAGCAAAGGGAAAAAGAATAGGAAACGCTCAAATCAATAAGCCCTTGGTTTTGCACATATGGTCATATGTAAATGGTTTGAAGGAAGCGCCTCATAAAGATTTAATTCGATAGAGAGTTAACACTAGAATAATATAGAGAATTGATAAAAGATCAAAATATGATATGTTTGTGAAATGAGAACACAACAGAAGCATGAGTATGATATAATGAGTCAATCCATGTCTGTGATCAACTCATGAAGATAAAATAACCGACACATAGTCATGATTAAAAGAGAGTTAATTCATGAGCATTATGAATAAAGTATAAAAAGAAAAATGATATTAATTAAAGATTAATATTATCATTTAAATGAAAAGGTACAATGGTTCAAATATCAAAAGACACAATGATTCAAATTCACACCAGTTGGAAGACTATATAAACAAGAAGGAATGATGAGAACATGTGTAGTTGAATTTGTTGAAGTATATAAATTTATATATAATGGATTGAATGAAGGTTCATTCTATCAGGTTGGTGCATGTTTACAAGTTGAGTCTTGTATGAGGATTGGATTCCTCACATCTCAGTTGGATCTGAGATAAACAAGCTAGGACTTGTTGTAACACCCATGTTTCCCCCAGCTTGTAATTAATCATAAAATAGGATTACCATTCTAAGGCATGTGGATGATGTAAATGTATTATTGTTAAATTTCCCATAACTGACTGTGAGGGGGGTGAAGCCTTGAAGTACGAGCCATGATATATCTAGAGGAAATAATTAGTTAATGAAGGAAAGGAATGGTGGTTGAATAATCATCCACCCCCATGACCTAGTAGCACTCCAAAGGGTGAAAACAAGATACACTTCTTCAGGTTTAGGGAATTATGACATTACCTGCACTTATCCAGCATTAGTCTTAAACATTCAATATGATTTTTCAATAAGATAAACACAGTCCAATCATCAAAATATGCTTATGTTGGGCACTTTAATTGTCTAATTCAATAGAAAATCAAAGTGTTCAATATAAATTGTCAACCCAGGGAAGTATGTTATTTCAAGATAATTGTGCACAGTCTATGCTAGATTATGAAATCACCTCTAATCTAATTGTAGTAGGGAAGTTTAAAAAAAAAAAAAACATTATCACTAGCACAGTTGTGCTGATACAGCTGGAGTTCTACAGATTTGAAATCATAATTTCAATCTAAAATTGATCCATGTGGATATCGGTGGCCACCCACCTTTTCCAACTGGCTCAAAACAACTTTCTGGCAATTTTGGCAATTTACTATTTTTAGCAGGTTTTAACTTTCGGGGCCATTTTGAGGGCCTAAATGAAGGTTTTTCAATATCAAGGTTCTCAATGATATCCAAATTCATGATTGAGCCCCCAAAATGAATCTTCTCGATGATACCTTTCCAACGAGCTATCATACGCCTAAAACGGACATCGTATGCAAAAGTTACAACCCCGGAAAGTTGATGTACTAACTTACCCAAACGGGGCCCACATGACTTTTGGTGCTTCATCTCCTAGGGTTAGGTTTTTGGATGTTTAAGACTTTTGGCATTCCCATTTATTGTAAAAAATCCTTCAAAGTCTCATTTTAATCATCTTCTTGCGAATGTGAGTAGACATCACATCTCTTCTCAGAGATAAGTTGCCACCATTCTAGTGAGTCTTTCACTCTGTATTTTTATAGTCTCTGTACATTTCTTTGATTAATAGAAATCATGTATTATTGTATATTTGTGTTTATGGTTGCATCTCTGATACATTTTTGTTGTATTATTGAATATCTGCAATATCTCTGTGCATTTCTTTATTATATCTCCGCTCTCATTTCATGCTGAAAATAATCTGGATCAGTGGTATCAGAGTAGGCTGCTCTTGATCATTTTTTCAGTGTATGACCTCGACGAGGTCTGAGTATAGAAATTCGGGTCTTGATCTTGTCTCTCTTGAAGACAATCCCTCTTGCACACCCAAGAAACCCTCAATGGAGGAAGAAAAGAAAAACGACGGAGCAGATGATCCTATCAATCTGTTGCTTGAGCAAGCTCTCACACGACAGAGGGATGAAATGATGCAGAATTTTTCCCACATCCTTCAATGCCTACTAATAGCATCAGGCACATCTTCATCAAGAAGCCACTTTGGAGGCACCTCACCTTTCAAGGTACAAGTTAACTTTGATATTCTTGTATTTGAAGGACAGATAGATGCAAAAGCCCTAGAAAAATGGTTAACTCTACTAGAAGGTTATTTCTCTGTTCACAATTTTTCCGATAAAGAAAAAATCACCTTCGCACTCCTTAAAGATCTCCCTCGTGTCAAACATTGGTGGGAGACATACTAGGAGAAAAGTTCCACAGAAGAGTCTGGAATATATGGGGTCGATCCCACTTGGGATTTTTTTGTGGATGCGGTAAAGGAACAGTATTACCCTATTGGAAACTATGAGGAAGAGTACATGAGATGGACCACACCTTGGCAAGAGAGGTGCTAAGAAGTTCTGGAGTTCACCAATACCTTCCATACCTTGTGCACCAAGTTGGGTATCAAAAACTCCAAGTGACATTTGGTTTTGAAATACCGTGGGCCTCTACACAGATACATCCATACTGAAATGGATTTTCTGGGCATCTCATCACTCGGTGTTGCTTATCGATATGTTGTTAAAATTGAGCAGAAATTTAAGAACTAGAACAAACGGTAGTTCAGGTCTGCAAATCCGCAACAACCAAAGTATGACAAAGATGGCCCTAACAAACAGTTTCCCGAAAACTAGTCCAAAACACAGGAAAAGAAGGGTCACGGGAAGACAAAGAAGGACATCGGAAAATGGTGTGATTTCCACAAAATCCCCTAGCACAACACTGTTGAATGTCGCTCAAAAAAGTCATTAGTGGCCGAGATCAAAGAGAAAGAGTCAAACCCATTCAGAATATGATTCTGAAAATAATGGTAAAGGACAGATCATTGACACAAACCCCACTACTATTGTCACTACTGCAGCAATTCAACCAGAAGAACCAACAGATCCTGAAGAGGGGGAGTGCCTTTTTCATTCATAGATGTGGGTGAAGGGGACCCCGCTGCATTTTATTATTGACAACGGAAGCCAGAAGAACCTCATCTCAGCAGAGGTTGTCAAATAGTTTGGATTGTCGAAAAAAACCACACTCTGAGCCATGCAACATTGGGTGGCTTCGCCAAGGATGAGATCTTCATGTCAGCCAACAGTGTCGATTATCATACAGCATCCAACCCTTCAAGGATGAGGTATTATGTGATATTTCCCCACTAGATGTATGTGATGTTCTCTTGGGCCAACCATATATGTGGAGATGCCATGTTGTTTATGAGTCTCAACCCCATAGTGTCATTTTTACTTTGGGGGGTCATCTCTACAGAATACCAGAGGTAGTTCCAACTATTGTTCCACCTAAAAAGTGTCGCAAGCTAGTATCTCATACTGGAAAATTCAGCTTCTTCACAATCTATTCAAAAGGAGAACAAAAGGACACTACAACCACTACAGCCTTGCCCCAAGCACCATATATCCAACAGAAGTAGGTCGACAAGGTTGCAGTAAAGTGAAAAGATTCATTTTTCATAGCTTCCTCTCATGTATCATGACTTTTTGAACAGCCTCAACCTCAACAGGCTCATGATAGACTTCCACAAACTGAGCAACGCAACATCTCCAGCAAGACAAGCAGCTCACCAAGATGCAGATTCAACAAACGCTTTTCCTTCTCCCCCAGGAACTCAATGCAATGGAGACCATTTCTTCCTAAGTGTGGAATATTGATCCATGTCGATATCGGTGGCCACCCACCTTTTCCAACTAGCTCAAAATAGCTTTCTGGCAATTTTGGCAATTTACTATTTTTAGCAGGTTTTAAATTACGGGGCTATTTTGAGGGCCTAAATGAAGGTTTTTCAAGATACAAGTTCTCAATGATTTTCAAAGACATGATTAAGCCCCCAAAATGAATCTCCTCAATGATACCTTTCCAACGAGCTATCATACGCCTAAAACGGAGATGGTATGCAAAAATTACGGCCCCGGAAAGTGGATGTACTAACTTACTCAAACGGGAAACACATGACTTTTGGTGCTTCATCTCCTAGGTTTAGGTTTTTGGATGTCTAAGACTTTTGGATTTCACGTTTATTGTAAAAAGGTCTTTAGAGCCTCATTGTAATCATCTTCTTGCGAATGCGAGTAGTCGTCACATCTCTTCTCAAAGAAAAGCTCCCACCATTCTAGCGAGTCTTTCACTCTATATTTTTACAGTTTCTCTACATTTCTTTGATTAATAGAAATCGTGTATTACTGTTTATCTGTGTTTATGGTTACATCTCTGATACATTTTTTTTGTATTATTGAATATCTGCAATATCTCTATGCATTTCTTTATTATATCTCCGCTCTCATTTCATGCCGAAAATAATCTGGATCAGTGGTATTAGAGCAAGCTGCTCTTGATCGTTTTTTTAGTGTATGTCCCCGACGAGGTCCGAGTATAGAAAGTTGGGTCTTGAGCTTGTCTATCTTGAAGACAATCACTCTCGCACACCCAAGAAACCCTCAAAGGTAGAAGAAAAGAAAAACGACAGAGCAGACGATCCTATCAATATGTTTCTTGAGCAAGCACTCATGCGACAAAGGGACGAAAGTATGGAGAATTTTGCCCACATCCTTCAACGCCTGTCGATAGCATCAGGTGCATATTCATAAAGTGGCAACTTTGGAGGCACCTCGCCTTTCAAGGTACAAGTTAACTTTGATATTCCTGTATTTGAAGGACAGATAGATGCAGAAGCCCTAGAAAAATGGTTAACTCTGCTAGAAGGTTATTTCTCTGTTCACAATTTTTCAGACAAAGAAAAGATCACCTTCGCACTCCTTAAAGCTCTCCTTTAACATCCCTCTCTAGCGCACTGAGCGAACTTATTCTTTGAGGACACTTGCTTGCAAGTGATCCGGATTATTATGATATTAAAACTTTTGACTTTGATTATGATGTGTCATGGGTAGATGACATGTTGTTTTACTACATTGACATGGATAGGTGCTATTGACTCGGTTTTACTAAGTGTGCAGGGTTTTGTACCTTGAGGATGCAAAGGAATCGATGGAACCCCTTGGATTTTGGATCGAGTCGGGGATTGTGTTATTGGGTCTTGATTGATTTACTGTGATATTAATGCATTTGATTAGATGATATGATGTGGACATGTTCTGACATGATTTGTTGATGATGCAGGTTGACGATAGCTTGCCAACCAGACTCACATATGGAGTAAAGGGGTCACACATGACTACTAGAGAGGTTGAGGGAGAGGTGTGGACAACAGCCCTGCCACAGTCTACTAGCACTCCCGCTGTGGCTCAAACTATAGGTTAACGATTACCTAGTTCGAGAGAACCCACGATGTCATGGGGGCAGACTGTGACAATCGCTCACGATGATTCTAAGGGGTGTGCAATAAGGTGGGGGCCTTATTCCTTAGAATCCTTTAGTCTCCCACAAGTTCACCTGGCGAAGTGTTGACTCCAGGGTTTATTGATGTCTACCAATCATTCAAGAGGCGAGTGGAACCCTTGGAGCACGTGGTGCATCCTGAAGGGCACGTCGCGCAAAAGAAACACAAGAGGCGAGTGACACCCTTGGAGCATGTAGTGCATCCTGAAGGGCACGTCGCGCAAGGGAACAGATGAGGCGAGTGGCACCCTTGGAGCACCTAGTGCATACTGAAGGGCATGTCGCATGGATGATGATAGAGGGAGGAACCTAGGTGGCCTTAAGACAGACAACACATTAAGAAAGTTTAAAACAACTTCCCTAATTAAATGTCGCCTAGTTCAAAATCTAAGTTCTAAGTCTAAAATTTCTCTAGGGGTAAAATTTTGTCTACCCTTAAGAAAATATACCATATAAAAATAAAATAATAAAATTTAAACTAAAAACCACTTAAGTAATAGTTTTGGTCTTCATAAATTTTTGGGGTAAAATGAAGAGAGTAAGAATTTAATTAAAATCAGTGGATATAAAATGTCAAGAAGAAATTAATTTATTTTGACTTTTGATAATTTGAAAAGGTACTAAATTAATAATAAAAGTAAAAAGAGGATAATTTGCACAACTATCTTTTCTAGCTCAAATAAAAAAGGAATGAAGGAAATGTAAAAATTAGGAAATTAGGGAAAGGAGGTAACCTAAAGAGGGAAAGAGGGGAACTCATGGTAAAAAGCAAGAAACCAACTTAGGAAAGAATCAGCATTTAAAGAAACTTCTAATTTTGAACTAATTTAGCAATTTCTTTTTAGGGAAAGCTTTTAAAACCTGTAAGGGAATCTAGGGACACCTAGGAGTAACTCTAGGTGGGTGAGGGAAATGAGACATTAAAGAAATTAAAGAAAATAATTATTGGAGGAAAGTGGGGGGTGGATGACACTTCTATGAAGGAGAATTTTTAGAAGATTTTTATTAAAACTTACAATTTAATGAGATTTAGGGAAAGAATGGAAGTTCTAAAATTCTATAAAAGAGAGGGAGGAGAAGGAAGAATGGGATCGGTTGTTAGCGTAATGTTACACTGATGGATTAATGACTTAACTAATTTACTTGTGGGAGTTGGGATTTCCTAGCCCGGAGAGCTGTGGTAGCTCGGCCTTGCGAGGCGAGCTGGAAGCTAGACATACCATTTGGATAGTGTGTGGCCCCTTTGCGGCTCGAGGGGAAAAGGGGGAAGCAGAGTAACCCTAGTGTTGGCTAGGAGGTACCGGTGAGTTCTCGATGGTCGACGAGTGAGAGTGGCATGGAGAGCGTGGATGTCATTCGAGGCAGGCAATAAGGAAAAGGTACGCTCGTTAATTTTGTAGAGTAGAATGCATTAGGAACTTATGCTTGAATCTGCTTGTGATGGGAAAAGTAAACTGATTGTTTAAATTATATAACTCTTGCCGAAACTCCTAAATTCCTTCAACAATTGCAATGATAAACCTTAGGTAATGAATGTTGAAACTCATGGTTGTTCAACGATTTGCTAGTTGTTAAATTTTATTGAAGCTTTATGTTGTACCTTCTGATGCCATTCAATGACTTGGGTAAGATCTACTCCTAATCGTACTTTTTAGATGATGGCGGTGTTGCAACACTGGAAAGAATATTTTAGCCAGTCTTCAGTCAACGATTCAATCAATGGTTGTTCTGAATTAGTGTTAAAAACCAGCGCACATGAATTTATTGACTCCCTGTGATACCCCGTAAATTTTGGTTGAGTTTATTTTTTCCTTGGGCTGGATGCTCTCCACGATTGAGGGTTAAACTCCAATGAAGGGCATGGTTGTTAACCCTTGTGGATTAGCACCTTGCTGTGTACGTGTGGCTCTCAAATGGAGGTGGTGTAACGCCCGTCGATTTGTTGTTTAAAACTGTTCCTTAAATGAAGCAGCGTAGATTTACCTCCTTGCTTTTTAAAATTCTATTTTACAATTACACAGACCTTGCCACACAAAACTACTAACCGAGAATTCAGGTACAGTCTTACAGTTTTTGTTTATTGCCTACGATTTAATTATTATTTCACCAGAATTTGATTGATGGTATAAAATATCAATAAATCGTTAATATTTACGTTGTTTTTTAATTATTTTCTTTTTCTTTTAAAACGCAATACTGGAATCTACAGTAAGAGAGTATGGTTGGGATTGGGAGCGAGAAAACTTTGAGGAGGCCTTTATTTACCCTATCTTTGCACCTCGCTTTTAAACTTCATAAATTTTATTATCTCATTGATTATCGTTGGAGGGGCATGTTAACAAGTCGAATACAGTTCTGAGTTGATTTAGGAAGAAGGGCCTCCCATCCTAGGTGGGACGTTCCAGGTGATAACTATTACAAGAACCACTACAACACCCTACAATATAGTCCGACGTGCCCAGGGGATGATCTCTTATCCCGATGCTCGGATTGTGCAAAGTATTGTAATCGGTTTGGTGTGCCCTCCCCTTTTCCAGAGTGCAGTAGACACCATCTAACCATCTACCTTCAGGTGGCGTCATTTCCCAAGGCAGAGAATCTAATGCCATCCCCTTTTTATTGTGAATTCCAAACAGGAACTTCAATTACAGTGAGTCTTCGTTGGAGATGGGTGAAGTTTCCTGGCATGGGTTTTACCCCCTTTTTGTAGTGATTCCATTAATATTTTGCCTCAACAATAACCTTCCCTCATCTGAGCCAGCAGTTTGCCTTTGGCTGCGAGCCATCACCTTTTTCCAGCCCTTGGACAGTGCTGAGCCTGTCAGGTGGACAACATTGTTTTAGTTCTTCGTGCTTAATGTTTGCAAGGGTAACCGATTTCTATTGCCACGACGTAGTCAAATTATAATTTCTGATTTATAATTTCAATTTATAATGTATGCAGGGGTAACAGATTTCTGATGCCACAATGTGGTCAATTTATAATTTATAATTTATAATTTCAATTTATAATTATTCCATAATTATTGTTAAGCTATTCAGACTTACTAAAATTATTAATTCTTCATGCCACAATATGGTTAACCTGTGATTATTCAATATTCATTGTTAATCCCTTCATACTTGCTCCAATTAATGTGTTAAATGTAAATTTTAGATGGTAATGGTAGACAGGATCTTTTATGTGTTAAATTAGTTTGGTTCAACAACACTTACCTTCCTCTCTTAATTAATATAATTTCCATGGCTAATTTAATATAGGATGATTTTAAAAGGATTTTTATTGTTATTATAATACATAAAGATAATGTCACTGAATATATTGTTTATGAAATATGTAATTGTGGTATATTGTTATTTTAATAGGTAAGTGTAATGCTACTGTAATGAAATTTTATTTATTTGCAAGGTTATTATAATATAAAATGTAATGTTGATTTTGTCTTATGGTAAAGTTATTGTATTGGTAACATACAAGAAGTAATGGGATGGTTATTTTAATTGCAAGGTTATTATAATATAAAATGTGATGTTGTTATTGTTTTATGGTAATGTTATTGTAATTTTATTGTATTGGTAACATACAAGATGTAATGTGAAGGTTATTTTATTTGCAAAGTTATTGAAAAAAAAAATGTAATGTTGTTATCATTTTATGGTAATGTTGTTGAATTTGTTAACATATAAAATGTAATGTTTTTGAACTAAGTACAATCAGTTATTATGATTTAGTAAATGGGGAATTGCAATTAATTGAATTTATATTATTTTTAAGGGTGGATTTGGTAACTCGTCAACTAATGGAAATTAAATGGAGTAATAGATCGGTATTTAATGCTAATTGAGTCGTAGATAATGCCTTGTCTTAATAATGGTTGGTTGTTGTTGGAGTCCTTTGGACTTGCACCTTCCATAGAGGACGTGGTTGTTCATTAATTATTGTTGTACTTGGTTGTAAACATTTTATTGCTTGGTATGCTTGTGTCGGGCGAGATGTAGACACCTCCATGTTCCTTAGAAAAATCACCAGCCCTGAGACCTTAAATGGTTAAAATCGATGGGAACCTGGTATTGAGTGTTGCTTATGTTTCTTGGAGGTCCTAACCATTGCAGGGTAGGACGGGTGGGTAGTCAGTCTTATTTATTTTCAGTTGATTATCGTTCCTTGCTTGCAGTTACTTGATGTGCGTCTTAGGTCGTTATGTTGTGTTCATCGTTGTATGTGTCATGTTCATCGTCAGGTGGTGATGCAGAGATGAATGTATTTATTACCCTTGTACACACGCGCACACACAAAAAAAAAAATTGTACTTGTTGTAAGAAGTTGTTGTCGTACGAAACGGGAGGTTCATTACATATGGTATCAGAGCGGGTTCAACCTGTGACTTGGGATTGCTATGGCTTTCGTTGACATGATTTGATTATATTGTTGCTAATCGAGTTGATTGTGTGCGTGAAGGTAATCATGGTTAAAGGACATCATGGAGGTAGACGGCGGGGTGCTAAGGGAAGGGGCGCGATGCCTCCAGTAGCATCCACGCCTGAGGGGTCTAACCCCCGGGGAGGTGAGAAGGTTCTCGGGCAGGAGAAGATAGCAGTTGGCGATGTAGTCAGAATGATGAGATCCTTTCTACACATGTCCAAGGCACTGATCATCCATTTGGACAGAGATGAGGCTAGAGCGTCGGCACCCGCTGAGGTTCCACCGCACGCACCGGCCATTACGGGTAGCATTCACCGTGAACTCGAGAAGGTTAAATTTCCTGAGTTCTTTGGTGCCCCGGACAGCACCACCGTCGAGGCATGGTTGGAGAACATGGCGATGTGCTTCGCACTTCGCGATTATACCTCCAACATGAAGGTCCGCATGGTGGTCTTTCAACTAAAGGGAAGCGATCTTCTATGGTGGAAGATGCTCCTACCACAGCTGAACATGGTCGTCAAAGACGTGTCAGGGGAACTCTTCGAGGAACGGTTCCGAGAGAGGTACCTTTCAAAGGAATTCATTGAGAGTCAGGTCAATGAGTTCAACGCCTTACGACAGGGAGGTCGTACGGTGCCCGAGTATGAGGCTCATTTTATGGAGCTGCTCCGGTATGCTCTGCACCTTAACACTGATAAATTTAAGGTCAACAAGTTTGTGTTCAGCCTTAACAGCAGCCTGCGTTCCAAGATTAGGATTTTGATGCCTCAAACCTTGCATGATGTCGTCCAGAAGGCCCTCATAGCAGAGGAGGATCTTATCGGTGGGGGTTATATTAGGACTCCAGCGAGACTAGCAGGGCAGGTTTCATCTGGAACACAGTAGCACCAAACACCAATGAGACATATGTCGGGATATCATGGCTTCCAAAGGGGATCCACTTTCACTACACCCCGGTGATCGCTGCCTCAGCAGCAGACACCTTATCGGGGACCACAGCATTAGCAACAGCGCCGCCCACAGCAGCAACAGTTTAGGTCTGTTCAGCAGAACAAACCAGGGTTCTATGCCAGTGGGCCATCATCTTCTACTTCGGGTACCAGGGCTACTAGGCTGAAGAAGGGGTGTTGGACGTGTGGGGAGCCACACTACCAGCACAATGGTCCTGTGGAGAGGACCAGAGCATTCGGATCAGCAGGACCCACTACCATGGGAGATATGGGCAAGGCCCATCGGATTCATGCAGCGGAGAATAACCACCAAGCAGAGCACCAGTCGACTGTGCTCAAGACGACAGGTACTGTCATTGACCAGACCCTTAGTATTTTGATAGATCTCAGTGCTACCGATAGTTTCATTTCTGGTGCAGTGCTAAAAAGGATTAAGGTAAAGGCATTCAAACAAGATGATTTTAGCTTCATGGAGATGGCTTCGAGAGCCAAACAAAAGGTTGGAGGAAAGGTTACAGGATGTATCCTTAACCTGGGAGAGTTTTTCACAAGGGCCAACCTGTACGTCACGATCCTAGGATCTTATGATGTCATGATTGGTATGGATTGGTTGGAATCGCATGAGGCGATACTCAACTGTAAGACAAAATGGTTGAGCCTGGTCAATGACAAGGGACAAAGACATGTGATTGTAGGATGGAACCAAGGAATTTCTCTGAGGTTCATCTCTTCCTTACAACTTTGGAAGAGCATGCGCAAGGGGGGAAAGCTTTATGTGATCCTTGCGCTAAACGAGAAGGGAGTAGCGGAAGGTCTAGAACACCTTCCAGTGGTGAGAGAGTTTATGGATGTGTTTCTGGAGGAGTTACCTGGGATTCCGTCGGAGAGGGAGTTGGAGTTTACCATAGACCTAAAACCAGGGACTGAACCGATAGAGAGAATGCCTTATCAGATATCAACCCCAGAGTTACAAGAGTTGAAAATGCAACTGAAGGAGTTTTTGGACCTAGGACTGATACATCCTAGTGTGTCACCATGGGGTGCACCTGTTATTTTCATATGAAAGAAGGATGGATCATGGAGGTTGTGGATTGAATACCGTCAACTGAACAAGAATACGATCAAGAATTAGTATCCATTGTCGAGAATTGATGATTTGTTCGATCAAATGAAGGGTGCGACGATGTTATCCAAGATCGATTTGCATTCAGGGTATCACCAGTTGTGGATCAAGGATGATGACATCCCTAAAACCGCCTTTAAGATGAGGTTTGGACATTATGAGTTTATTGTTTTACCGTTTGGACTAACAAACGCCCCAGAGGTATTTATGAGTTTGATGAATGGGGTGTTCTGCAACTACTTGGACAAGTTTTTCCAAGTGTTCATTGATGATATTTTGATTTACTCTCGTATGACAAAGGAGCATGACGAGCACTTGCGCTTGATACTACAGTGTCTGCGAGAGCACAAATTGTATGGGAAATTTTTCAAATGCTCTTTTTATCAATCGAGGATTCACTACTTAGGGCATGTCATCTCCAGTGAAGGCATCACCATGGATCCAACCAAGGTCAAGGATATTATGGAATGGCCTACGCTGACGAATGTCACGGAAGTGCATAGCTTTATGGGTTTATTAGGATACTATCGACGGTTTTTTGAAGGATTTTTTAAGATAGCAAATCTGATCACGGAATTGTAGAAGAAAAACAAGAAGTTTGTTTGGACCAAGAAATGCACGGAAACATTTTGGAGGCTTAAGGAGTTGTTGAAAACAACGTCGATACTAAAGGTACCTGACATGGACATGGACTTCTTGGTGTGCACTGACGCATCCAAGGAAGGCTTAGGCGGAGTCTTGATGCAAGACAAACGAGTGATCGCTTACATTTCGAGGAAACTGAGAAGGCATGAGGAGAACTACGCGATGCATGATTTGGATTTATTAGCCATCATATATGCCTTGAAGGTTTGGAGACACTACCTTGTTGGAAAAAAAATTGAACTAAGGACTGATCATTGTGGACTACAACACATTTTTATGCAAAGCAACCTGAACACGTGACAATGGCATTGGTCGAAATTGCTTAGCGAGTACGACTTTGAGATTACTTAAATAAAGGGAATAGTGAACCGAGTGGAAAATTCTTTGAGTCGAAGACCATGCATCTTTTCGGTGTTTCCTCTTCAGATGGATCTACATGAGAAGATTCTCACTTTATAGCATGACGATGACTGGTACAAAGAGGTCGAGGGTTTTATCGAACAAAACACAATGATGGTACCACGATATGAGGGATTTTCATTTGATAGCGATGGTTTATTGAGATTTAAAAGTTGGATTTATGTACCGCCAAACAACGAGTTGAGGATGTTGATCCTGAGCGAGGCTCATAGAGTAGTTTACATGGCTCACCCAAGAGTCACGAAGATGAGGGCAGACCTTAAACCCTTATTCTTATGGAAGGGAATGAAGGCCGACATAGTCAACTATGTGGCCAGATGTCTAGAGTGTCAGCAGGTAAAGGCTAAACATAGACACCCGGCAGGATTACTTCAACCACATGCTATTCCGAAATCGAAATGGGAGGTTATTTCGATGGATTTAATTGTTGGATTGCCACTGACAGCAAGGAGACATGACCCAATTTTTGTAGTAGTAGACACTCTGACGAAGATTGCTCACTTTATTCCAATGTGTTAGCACTCTGTAATTTGCCCAAGGCTAAAAGGCAATCACAGAGGCAACATCAGAACCACTTTGAGTCTTGGATCTAGCCCTCCAAGACTCAGAGAGGGATCTCTCTGTCGGATATAGCTTTGTTTGAAGAAGTATTAGGCTAGTTATGAAGAACATGGGTTGGGGTTTTTAAATGATTTTTTTGGAACGGCAAGGAGGACCATTGGGCAAATGGGGTCTGCGCTTTAAACAAGGAGATTCACTCTCAGCTCTGCACAAAGTTCTCTCACAGGGCAAGGTAGTATAAATTGGATCTAATTGAGTTTTAAAGGTATGGATTTGAGGAAAAAATAGGTGAGGAAAATCTAGGTGAAGGAGCAGTTAAGAATTCCTGAACTGAGCTTTTGCAGAAAACATAAATATCATCAAAAGCCGAGAGGCAGAGTATCAGCTAATAAATTCTACCTCTATTACTTTCCTTTTGATAATAAGAACTGAACACAAGCATAATGATCATAGGAAAAACATTAACAGAGAAAAACACCACCAATCTCACCACACAAGAATCCTTTCAAAGAAAACATGTTCATTGATGACTGCTCATCTCAAAGTTACAGAGAATAACAAAGTCTTTTGGTCATGCATAACCCACAGTCCGGTCCAGGAACCTCACAGGTCGAACCCATTTACATTAAAATCATATGAATAAATAGGCTAGATCTCCTCATCTAGTTTCAGAAGTCGTTTTAACCGCCTCGGCCAAAAATAGCCACCACTCCCACCAAATTCGGAGTTTTCTGCCATGAAAGATGGACCGTTTTTCTGTGAAACAGGGGTCCTATCAGACATGATTTTATATTCAATGATGACACCTGGGAGAAAACTGAAAGAGGTTATTGTATATTGGCATGTGCTGGACAAAAACCTCTTTCGGTTTCGCCGAATTCGTCTCCAACTGGCCGTGACAGCTCCTGAAAGATCGGGACTGAAACGGAAAATGGAAAATCTGGAAAAATAGGCTTCGAAGATGTCTTCGATGCTCTCTTCTCGTGACTCTGTTGAAAAAACGGAAAGAGGTTTTTGTTCCTCAGCCTGTAATGAGAAAAACCCTCTCTCGGATTTTCAAAATCCATCTCCTTTTTCCCATAAACTGCCTCGGAAAAATACATGGTAACATAGACAAATATTGGCAAAAATTGGGGAAAGTGGTTTTTTGGCGGGAAAGCGGTATTCCGGACCCCCCCCCCCNATTTAATCTAGTCCGTCTATTCTGGTGCTCATCTTAGAGCCGTTCAGATTGGCACGAGGGTTAATTCAATTCCGGACCCCCCCCCCCCCTCGTTAAATGTCGAACTCACGGGGGGGTCCGAAATTGAATATGGTGCGTTGATTTTTGTTTGGAAAGTGGATGGGGTGCGGGTGTATGGAATATGAGCGGGAGTGTAAGCGGGGGTATGACGTAAGGGAAATGGTTAATGGAGTATGACGTAGGGTTAGGTGGGAGTGGAAGGTGAGGTGGGGTAGTGAGTGGAGTGACGTGAGGTGGGGTAGTGAGTGGAGTGACGTGAGGGGGAGGGGACTTAGGATAGGTTAGTGTAGTTTTATTTTCAATGTGTTTAATATTTTATATTTTTGTATTTTTTAATGCTTTTTCATATGTTTTTTTTTTTATATTTTATTTAATGTTTCATTACATTTTGTTATTTTATTTTATTTTATTTTTAATATATTTTATTTTTGTTTGTTTTAAATTGTTTTAATATTTTTAATTTGTTTTATTTAATATATTTTTTAATATTTTGTTTTTAATTTTTTATTTGTTTTATTATTTTTGTTTTTTAATATTAGACTAATCCTAGTTACTAACCTAGTTACTAACATAGGTTTTAACTTAATTAATAATTAATTAATAATTAATCAATTATTAAATTAGTTGTTTATTACTCAATTATTACCTATACTAACTATATCAACACTTATTATTAAGTTAATCTAACTAACCTATTGTTCTTTTTGTTCATCCTAAGTCCATTTATGCAGGGATGGAAGGCGGGAAAAGTAATCGATGGGGCAACATGACAAGGGAGTGAGGGCGCAGCGTGGATGAAGGATGCAATAGGGTGATGGAGGATCGGGCGGAATGAATGGAGGGAGGAAACGGGATCAAATGAGCCAGACTTCTTCATCACGAGGGAAAACGCTAAATCCACAGTCGAAGAGTCGATTCACCTATAATTATAGGACCCAAACATAGGCTCCACCTGGGGATGGCAGCTTCTTTCAGGAGGTGTTAAGAACCACAGACCTGTGGATCATGCAGACCGGTGCTTTATCCATTGGGCTAGTCCCAAAACCTTATTCTGCAACCTGTACTTGTTTTGATCTTGCAACTGAAATCAAATGAAAATAAACACTGCTTGAAAAGAGATGCTCGAAATGCTAAGCTTATTCATTTTTTCCTACCTACCCTACTGCAATCATTGCTTGTCTAGGTAATGGGAAAATGCCAATGGAGCCAATCCAGCAGTTGATTTAGTGTCTCTGTTCTTTCACTGTCTGTGATGAGACTCAGAAATAAGTCTGTTACTCGTGCTTGAGAGTAACTTCCACCGTGTTTTCCCTTGCATAAGATTTGATCAACCCAAACAATAGGAAAAACATCARCAACAGAAAAATATCATGTATCAAAGAATTTCTCCATATAGGTAGCTACRGGATCAATATAGGTTTGGCCCATCTTTTGATTTTCAACTTCAAATGACTCTGCATCAAAACTGAATTTTTCACCTATGCCTTCTGTGTCTTTCAACACTTCCTCATATGACTGTGGATGCTCTGATGGTTTCTGAAATGATGCCTCTGCTACAAAAAACAAAGAATCTGATTGCCTGACCATGTCAATATCATAACAGCATTTTGTCTCATGACTGGTGAATGAAGAATGATTTTGACCACACATGCCATCTAACAGATCAGCTATTGGATCCTGAAAAGAATGACAAGACTGTTGTATTGACTCAAATGAAATTTCCTGCTTGTTTCTGTATTCATCCTTCAACACTTGTCCAAGAGTCTTCTTCAAAATTTGAAACGAATTAAATCATAATGGTACAGAGTTATTTTGGATTAACTCATAATTTGTCTCAGGCTCTAAGCTTTCATCAAGAATTTGAAAACCAATGTAGGTCAAGGGCTACGATACTGGGTTTAGAACAGCCTCCATATCCTTAATGGTATCATCAATTGATTGGTCAGAGGAATTTTTGTCTTTACTGTTTACAACTGGCCTAGAGTTTCTTTTCAAGAATTGAAGATATGAGAAACATATGGGCAAAGTGCTTTCACTTACTCTGAGATTTTTTGTCTCTTCCCCATCGCTGTCATGACTATTGTGCAAGGGTTGATTGTCGCATCTGAACGGTAAATGATCTTATTCCTTCCAATGACATGCTGCTAGTTTATCTGAACAGACAACCTCTGTTTCAACTTCATGATCATCATCATACTGATCCCACTTGGGTGGACAATCCAAGTAAGGAATGTTGTCAAACATGCACATCATATCAGCTAGTTGTTCCTCTACAAGTTGAGATGGAGATTCATCTTTGACTGTGTTGTGAATTGAATACATGAACAAATCATTATTCAAACCATGGTACCAAGGGCGTGTAGCAACATGTTTGGGAACTGTGACACTTTCTTTCTCTAAAATCAAGGCACCATGATGTCTTTGGACAGCAAGCTCCTCTTTTATGTTACTCTTCTGCATCATCTTTTCCATGGCACTGGCCAAAATCTCTAGTTTATCTTCTAATGACTTCAGCTGCTCCATTTCTTTATGCTTCAACTGTGACCTCTTGATCAGCAAGTTGGTCTCTACATCAACTACAATGCTCTGCATTTCTTCGAGGCTTGTAGTGTTTCTTTCTCTTAACTGAAATGTCATCTCAGGATCAAAGGCATCTGGGTAATGCAAATGAGTTGACCCTGGGGGTGGCCTTATATCAGCAGGTATGGCATGATATACTTTATTGAATCTGGCTGAAAACTGAGGTATAGTATCCCCAGGTTTTCTTTTCAAGTGTTCATACTCTTCTAGGAGGAGGAAAACATTTCCCAAGACCACCCACCTATCTAAGAAAACTTGCATGAACTGACGAAAATTTCTAATGCTTGCAGCTGGCAGATTTCTAAACCAATTTTTAACTTTACCTTGCAAAGACGGGGCAAGCATCCTGATACAGACATCATTAGCTTCAACCTCATAAAGGTCAAGGAAATCCTCAAGGTTTTGAATATGTTTTTTAGCAGTGATCTTCTCATTTTCTCCATCAAACCTAGGCAGATTATTGATGTAATTGACAGGGAGGTCATGGAGAATTGGAGGAAAATCTAGAGGCTTTTATCAGTCTGGGACTTTTGCAAGCACAGGAGATGAAGAAAGAGGCTTACAAACATCCAGAGGTTTAGCAAGAGTAGGAGACAAAGAAGGAGGCTTATGTCTCACTAGGCTTTCTACAGGTGCATCTGGGATGTGCACATGAGTATGAGCATGTACATAATCTACAATTGGGGATATGATCTCTTGAGACTCATCAATTGACTGATGGTCAAAATACTCTTCAAAAATATACTTTTGATCAGGCTTAGAAAAAGACAAGACATGATTGCAGATGAAACCAAAAATGTCTTGAATGCAATTTGAGCTTGAGTACCTGTTCTTTCTAGGCTTCTTGGTCATGCTTCAGGTTCTTCCTCCAGTGGAGTCTTCAAGATGGCACTATCTGGAGCTGATTGGAGTCGCTAGGTGAATGATTTCAGCCTTTCTTGTGTCTGGTCACTGTTCACCATCAGTGATCAGAGCTGGAGCTTGAAGTGTACTACTGGGAAAAGGTCCCCAGTGGAGTCGCCATTCTGTTAGCGCTCTGTAATTTGCCCAAGGCTGAAAGGCAATCACAGAGGCAACATCAGAACCACTTCGAGTCTTGGATCTATCCCTCCAAGACTCAGAGAGGGATCTCTCTGTTGGATATAGCTTTGTTTGAAGAAGTATTAGGCTAGTTATGAATAACATGGGTTGGGGTTTTTAAATGATTGTTTTGGAACAACAAGGAGGGCCATTGGGCAAATGGGGTCTGCACTTTAAACAAGGAGATTCACTCTCAGCTCTGGACAAAGTTCTCTCACAGGGAAAGGTAGTAGCAATATTGGATCGAATTGAGTTTTAAAGGTATGGATTTGAGGAAAAAATAGGTGAGGAAAAGCTAGGTGAAGGAGCAGTTAAGAATTCCTGAACTGAGCTTTTGCAGAAAACATAAAGATCATCAAAAGTCGGGAGGCAGAGTATCAGCTGATAAATTATACCTCTATTACTTTCCTTTTGATAATAAGAACTGAACACAAGCATAATGATCACAGGAAAAACATTAACAGAGAAAAACACCACCAATCTCACCACACAAGAATCATGTCAAAGAAAACATGTTCATTGTTGATTGCTCATCTCAAAGTTACAGAGAATAACAAAGTCTTCTAGTCATGCATAACCCACAGTCCGGTCCAGGAACCTCATAGGTCGAACCCGTTTACATTAAAATCATATGAATAAATAGGATAGATCTCCTCATCTAGTTTTGGAAGTCGTTTTAACCGCCTCGGCCAAAAATAGCCACCACTCCCACCAAATTCGGAGTTTTCTGCCATGAAAGATGGACCGTTTTTCTGTGAAACGGGGGTCCTATCAGACGTGATTTTGTCTTCAATGATGACACCTAGGGAAAAAAATGAAAGAGTTTATTGTATATGGGCATGTTCTGGACAAAAACCTCTTTCGGTTTCGCCGAATTCGTCCCCAGCTGGCCGTGACAGCTCCTGAAAGATCGGGACTGAAACGGAAAATGGAAAATCTGGAAAAATAGGCTTCGAAGATGTCTTCGATGCTCTCTGCTCGTGACTCCGTTGCAAAAAATGAAAGAGGTTTTTTTTCTTCAGCCTGTGCTGCGAAAAAACCTCTCTCGGATTTTCAAACTCCGTCTCCATTTGCCCAGAAACTACCTCGGACAAAGACATGGTAACACAGACAAATATTGGCAAAAATTGGGGAAAGTGGTTTTTTGGCGGGAAAGCGGTATTCCGGACGCCCCCCCCCCCGTTAAATGTAGAACGCCCGGGGGGGTCCAGAATTTAATCTAGTCCATCGATTGTGGTGCTCATCTCAGATCCATTCAGATTGGCACGAGGGTTAATTCAATTCCAGACCCCCCCCCCCTCGTTAAATGTCGAACTCACGGGGGGGGGGGTCCAGAATTGAATATGGTGCGTTGATTTTTGTTTGGTAAGTGGATGGGGCGCGGGTGTATGTAATATGAGTGGGACTGTAAGGGGGGGTATGACGTAAGGGGAATGGTTAATGGAGTATGATGTAGGGTTAGGTGGGAGTGGAAGGTGAGGTGGGGTAGTGAGTGGAGTGACGTGAGGGGGAGGGGACTTAGGATAGGTTAGTGTAGTTTTATTTTCAATGTGTTTAATATTTTATATTTTTGTATTTTTTAATGCTTTTTCATATGTTTTTTTTTTATATTTTATTTAATGTTTCATTACATTTTGTTATTTTATTTTATTTTATTTTTAATATATTTTATTTTTGTTTGTTTTAAATTGTTTTAATATTTTTAATTTGTTTTATTTAATATGTTTTTTAATATTTTGTTTTTAATTTTTTATTTGTTTTATTATTTTTGTTTTTTAATATTAGACTAATCCTAATTACTAACCTAGTTACTAACATAGGTTTTAACTTAATTAATAATTAATTAATAATTGATCAATTATTAAATTAGTTGTTTATTACTCAATTATTACCTATACTAACTATATCAACACTTATTATTAAGTTAATCTAACTAACCTATTGTTCTTTTTGTTCATCCTAATTCCATTTATGCAGGGATGGAAGGCGGGAAAAGTAATTGATGGGGCAACAGGACAAGGGAGTGAGGGCGCAGCGTGGATGAAGGATGCAATAGGGTGATGGAGGATCGGGCGGAATGAATGGAGGGAGGAAACGGGATCAAATGAGCCAGACTTCTTCATCACGAGGGAAAATGCTAAATCCACAGTCGAAGAGTCGATTCACCTATAATTATAGGACCCAAACACAATGCGTATGACGTATCAGGCACCTGACATAGCTAGAGTTTTCATCAGTGAGATTGTGAGGTTGCATGGTGTGCCTAAGAGGATTATATCCGATCGAGGATCGGTGTTTACTAGACGATTTTGGATGAGTTTCCAAGAGGCCTTGGGAACCCAACTTAACTTTAGTACTGCATATCACCCGGAGACTGATGGGCATACCGAACCAACCAACCAAACGTTGGAAGACATGTTGTGCATGTACGTGATGGACTAACAAAGGCGTTGGGAAGAATTCTCACCTCTAGTAGAGTTCACTTACAACAACAGTTACCATAGCACCATTAAGATGGTGCCTTTCGATTTTCTTTATGTGCAACCATGTCGGACGCCCTTGAGTTGGGATCGGCTTGAGGATAGGGTCCTGGTGGGACCAGAAGCGATCCAAGAAATGGAAGAGAAAATTCAAACAATAAGACAAAGGATTAAAGAAGCGCGGGATCAAAAGAAGAGTTATGTCAATGCGCACTGATTCGACCATAGTTACGAGGTCGGCGATCGAGTATTCTTGTGGGTTAAACCGCATAAGAGTTCGATCAAGTTTGGAAAGGGAGATAAACTCTCTCCTAGGTTTGTGGGACCCTTCTAGATTGTGGAGAGAAAGGGGCCAGTGGCCTATCGACTAGCCTTGCCTGATTCCTTGAGGCATATGTATAATGTTTTTCATGTATCTGTTTTGAGACATTATATGAGTGATCCTACACATGTTATTGACATGAGTTCCTTGCAAGTATCAAATGAGGGAGCACTCACAGCTGAGCTGGTCCACATCTTAGATCATCACATTTGACAGTTATGATGTTGAACAGTAGATCAGGTCAAAGTCCAGTGGAACAATTATAGTTCACACTCGGCGACCTGGAAGGACACATATGATATGCGCCAGCAGTTTCCATTTTTGTTTGATAGATAGACATATGATACTATGATACACTTATTTTGGCATTTATACTGTGAAACTTTGGGATGAATTTTAGACCAAGAGGGGGTGTATGTAACATCCTTCTCTGGTGCACTAAGCAAACTTATTCTTTGAAGACACTCGCTCGCAAGCGATCCGGATTATTATGATATTAAAAATTGTGACTTTGATTATGGTGCATCATGGGTAGATGACATGTTGTTTTACTACATTGACATAGACAGGTGCTATTGACTTGGTTTTGCTGAGTGTGCAGGGTTTTGGACCTTGATGATGCAGAGGCATCGATGGAACCCCTTGGACTTCGGATCGAGTCAGGGAGTGTGCTATTGGGGTTTGATTGATTTACTGTGATATTAATACATTTGATTAGATGATATGATGTGGACATGTTCTGACATGATTTGTTGATGATGCAGGCTGATGATAGCTTGTTGACCAGACTCACATATGGAATAAAGGGGTCACACACGACTACCAGAGAGGTTGAGGGAGAGGTGTGGGCAGCAGCCCTGCCACAGCCTACTAGCACTCCCGTCGTGGCTCAAACTGTAGGTTAACGATTACCTAGTTTGAGAGGACCCACGATGCCATGAGGGTAGACTAGGACAATCACTCACGATGATTCTAAGGGGCGTGCAAAAAGGCAGGGGCCTTATTCCTTAGAAGCCCTTAGTCTCCCGCAATTTCACCTAGCGGAGTGTTGACTCCAGGGGTTATTGATATCTATCGATCATTCAAGAGGCGAGTGTCACCCTTGGAGCACGTGGTGCGTCCTGAAGGGCACGTCGCGCAAAAGAAACACAAGAGGTGAGTGACACCCTTGGAGCACGTAGTGAATCCTGAAGGGCACGTCGCACAAGGGAACAAATGAGGCGAGTGGCAACCTTGGAGCACCTAGTGCATCCTGAAGGGCATGTCGCATGGATGATGATAGAGGGAGGAACCTAGATGGCCCTCAGACAGACAACACATTAAGAAATTTTAAAATAATTTCCCTAATTAAATGTCCCCCAGTTCAGAATCGAAGTTCTAAGTCTAAAACTTCTCTAGGGGTAAAATTTTGTCTACCCTTAAGAAAATATACCATATAAAAATAAAATAATAAAATTTAAACTAAAAACCACTTAAGTAATAGTTTTGCTCTTCATAAATTTTGGGGGTAAAATGAAGAGAGTAGGAATTTAATTAAAATCAGTGGATATAAAATGTCAAGAAGAAATTAATTTATTTTAACTTTTGATAATTTGAAAAGGTACTAAATTAATAATAAAAGCAAAAAGAGGATAATTTGCACAACTATCTTTCCTAGCTCAAATAAAAAAGGAATGAAGGAAATGTAAAAATTAGGAAATTGGGGAAAGGAGGTAACCTAAAGAGGGAAAGAGGGGAACTCATGGTAAAAAGAAAGAAACCAACTTAGGAAAGAATCGGCATTTAAATAAACTTCTAATTTTGAATTGATTTAGCAATTTCTTTTTAGGGAAAGCTTTTAAAACATGTAAGGGAATCTAGGGACACCTAGGAGTAACTCTAGGTGGGTGAAGGAAATGAGACATCAAATAAATTAAAGAAAATAATTATTGGAGGAAAGTGGGGGATGGATGACACTTGTACGAAGGAGAATTTTTAGAAGATTTTTATTAAAACTTAAAATTTAATGAGATTTAGGGAAAGAATGGAAGTTATAAAATTCTATAAAAGAGAGGGAGGAGAAGGAAGAAGGGGATCGGTTGTTAGCATAACATTATGCTACCGGATTAGTGACTTGATTGATTTACTTGTGGGAGTTGGGATTTCCCATCTCGGAGAGGAGTGGTAGCTCGGCCTTGCGAGGTTAGCTGGGAGCTAGACGTACCATCTCGATTGTGTGTGGCCCCTTTGTGGATCGGGGGGATAAGGGGGGAGCAGATTAACCCTAGCGTTGGCTGGGAGGTACTGGTGAGGTCTCTAAGGTCGGCGAGCGGGAGCAACATGGAGCACGCGGACGTCATTTGAGGCGGGCAATAAGGCAAAGGTACGCTCGTTTATTTTGTTGAGTAGAATGCATTAGGAACTTATGCTTGAATCTACTTGTGATGGGAAAAGTAAACTGATTATTTAAATTATATAACTCTTTCTGAAACTCCTAAATTCCTTCAACGATTGCAATGATAAACCTTAGGTAATGAATGTTGAAACTCTTGGTTGTTCAACGATTTGCTAGTTGTTAAATTTTATTGAAGCTTTTCGTTGTACCTTCTAATGCCATTCAACAACTGTGGTAAGATCTACTCCTAATCGTACTTGTTAGATGATGGCGGTGTTGCAACACTGGACAGAATAGTTTAGCCAGTCTTCAGTCAATGATTTAATCAATGGTTGTTCTAAATTAATGTTAAAAAACGGTGCACATGAATTTATTGACTCCCTGTGATACCCCGTAAATTTTGGTTGAGTTTATTTTTTCCTTGGGTTGGATGCTCTCCACGATTGAGAGTTAAACCCCAATGAAGAGTGTGGTTGTTAACCCTTGTGGATTAGTGCCTTGCTGTGTACGCGTGGCTCCCGAATGGAGGTGGTGTAACGCCCATCGATTTGTTGTTTAAAATTGTTCCTTAAATGAAGCAGCATAGATTTACCTCCTTGCATTTTAAAATTTTATTTTACAATTACACAGACCTTGCCACACATAACTACTAACCGAGAATTCAGTTACAGTCTTATTGTTTTTTGTTTTTTCCTTTGGTTTAATTATCATTTCACGGGAATTTGATTGATGGTATAAACCATCAATAAATCGTTAATATTTATGTTGTTTTTCAATTATTATTTTTTTTCTTTTAAAACACAATAATGGAATATACAGTAAGAGAGTATGGTTGGGATTGGGAGAGAGAAAACTTTGAGGAGGCCTTTATTTACCCTATGTTTTCACCTCACTTTTAAACTTCATAAATTTTATTACCTCATTGATTATCATTGGAGGGGCCTGTTAACAAGTCGAATACAGTTCTGAGTTGATTTAGGAAGAATGTCCTCCCATCCTAGGTGGGACGTTCCAGCTAATAGTTATTACAGGAACCACTACAACACCCTGTAGTACAGTCCGGCGTCCTATAATGGTAAAGGACAGATCATTCACGCAGACCCCACTGCTATTGTCACTACTGTAGCAATTCAACCAGAAGAACCAACTAATCTTGAAGAGGGGGGCCGCCTTTTTCATTCAAAGATGTGGGTGAAGGGGACCCCTTTGCATTTTATTGTTGACAACGGAAGCCAGAAGAACCTCATCTCAGCATAGGTCATCAAATAGTTGGGATTGTTGAAAAAACCACACCCGCAGCCATACAACATTTGGTGTCTTTTCCAAGGACGAGATCTTCATGTCAGCCAACAGTGTCAATTATCATACAGCATTCAACCCTTCAAGGATGAGGTATTATGTGATGTTTCCCCACTGGATGTCTGTGATGTTCTCTTGGGCCAACCATATATGTGGAGACACCATGTTGTTTATGAGTCTCGACCCTGTAGTGTCATTGTTACATTGGGGGGTCATCTCTATAGAATACCAGAGGTAGTTCTGACTATTGTTACACATAAAAAGTGTCGTAAGGTAGTATCTCATACTGGAAAATTCAGCTTCTTCACAATCTATTCAAAAGGAGAACAAAAGGACACTGCAACCACTACAGCCTCTCCCCAAGCACCTTCTATCCAACAGAAGCACGTCGACAAGGTTGCAGCAAAGTGCAAAGATTCCTTTTTCACACCTTCCTCTCATGTATCACAACTTGTTTAATAGACTCAAAATCAACAGGTTCATGATAGACTTCCACAAATTGAGCAGTGCGACGTCTCCAGCAAGACAAGCAGCTCACCAAGATGCAGATTCAACAAACACTTTTCCTTCTCCCCCGAGAACTCAATGCAATGGAGACAATTACTTCCTAAGGAGGGAGGATTGATCCATGTATATGTCGGTGGCCACCCACCTTTTCCAACTGGCCCAAAACAGCTTTCTAGTAATTTTGGCAATTTACTATTTTTACCAGGTTTTAACTTCCAGGGCCATTTTGAGGGCCTAAATGAAGGTTTTTCAAGATCAAGGTTCTAAATGATAGTTGAAGGCATTACTGAGCCCCCAAAATGAATCTCCTCAATGATACCTTTCCAACGAGCTATCATACGCCTAAAACGAACATCATATTCAAAAGTTACGACCCCGGGAAGTTGATATACTAACTTACCCAAACGGGGCCCACATGACTTTTGGCGCTTCATCTCCTAGGGTTAGGTTTTTGGATGTATAAGAATTTTTTCATTCCCATTTATTGTAAAAATTCCTACAGAGCCTCATTGTAATCATCTTCTTGCAAATGAGAGTAGTCGTCACATCTCTTCTCAAAGATAAGCTGCCACCATTCTAGCGAGTCTTTCACTCTGTATTTTTACAGTCTCTGTACATTTCTTTGATTAATAGAAATCGTGTATTACTATATATCTGTGTTTATGGTTAAATCTCTGATACATTTTTGTTGTATTATTGAATATCTGCAATATCTCTGTGCATTTCTTTATTATATCTCCACTCTCATTTCGTGCCGAAAATAATTCGGATCAGTGGTATCAGAGCAGGCTGTTCTTTATCGTTTTTTCTGTGTATGTCCCCGACAAGGTCTGAGTATAGAAAGTTGGCTCTTGAGCTTGTCTCTCTTGAATACAATCTCTCTCACACACCCAAGAAACCCTCAATGGAGGAAGAAAATAAAAATGATGGAGCAGACGATCCTATCAATCTGTTGCTTGAGCAAGCTCTCACGCGACAGAGGGATGAAATGATGGAGAATTTTGCCTACATCCTTCAACGCCTGTCGATAGCATCAGGTGCATATTCATAAAGTGGACACTTTTTAGGAACCTCGCCTTTCAAGGTACAAGTTAACTTTGATATTCCTGTATTTGAAGGATAGATAGATGTAGAAGCCCTAGAAAAATGGTTAACTATGCTAGAAGGTTATTTCTCTGTTCACAATTTTTCCGACAAAGAAACGATCACCTTCGCACTCCTTAAATCTCTCTCTCATGTAAAACATTGGTGGGAGACTTACTGGGAGCAAAGTTCCACAGAAGAGTCTGGAATATATGGGACCGATCCCACCTGGGGTTTTTTTGTGGATGCAGAAAAGGAACTGTATTACCCTGTTGGCAACTATGAGGACCAGTACATGAGATGGACCACACTGTGGCAAGAGAGGGGCCAAATAGTTCTAGAGTTCACCAATACCTTCCATACCTTGCACACCAAGTTGGGTATCAAAGACTCTGAGCGACATTTGGTTATGAAATACCGTGGGGCTCTACACAGATACATCCAGACTGAAATGGATTTTCTAGACATCTCATCACTCGGTGCTGCTTATCGATATAATGTTAAAATTGAGCAGAAATTTAAGCACCAGAACAAACGGGAGTTTGGGTCTGCAAATCCGCAACAACCAAAGTATGAAAAATATGGCCCTAACAAACAGTTTCCCGAAAACCAATCCAAGACACAGGAAAAGAAGGGTCACAGGAAGACAAAGAAGGACACCGGAAAATGGTGTGATTTCCACAAAAGAAACTGGCACAACACCGATGAATGTCACTCAAAATAGTCATTAGTGGTCGAGATCAAAGAGAAAGAGTTGAACCCTGATTCAGAATATGATTCTGAAAATAATGGTAAAGGACAGATCATTGACACAGACCCCACTCCTATTGTCACTACTGCAGCAATTCAACCAGAAGAACCAATAGATCCTGAAGAGGGGGAGCGCATTTTTCATTCACATATGTGGGTGAAGGGGACCCCACTGCATTTTATTGTTGACAGTGGAAGCTAGAAGAACCTCATCTCAGCAGAGGTCATCAAACAGTTGGGATTGTTGAAAACACGACACCCTCAACCATACAACATTGGGTGGCTTCGCCAAGGACAAGATCTTCGTGTAAGCCAACAGTGTCAATTGTCATACAGCATCCAACCCTTCAAGTATGAGGTATTATGTGATGTTGCCCACTGGATGTCTGTGATGTGCTCTTGGACCAACCATATATGTGGATATGTCATGTTGTTTATGATTCTCGACCCCGTAGTGTCATTGTTACTTTGGGGGGTCATCTCTACAGAATACCAAAGGTAGTTCCAACTATTGTTCCACCTAAAAAGTGTCGCAAGGTAGTATCTCATACTGGAAAATTTAGATTCTTCACAATCTATTCAAAAGGAGAACAAAAGGACATTGCAACCACTACAGCCTTGTCCCAAGCCCCTTCTATCCAACAGAAGCAGGTCGACAAGGTTGTAGAAAAGTTCAAAGACTCCTTTTTCACACCTTCCTCTCATGTATCATGACTTTTTGAACAGCCTCAACCTCAGCAGGTTCATGATAGACTTCCACAAACTGAGCAGCGGGACGTCTCCAGCAAGACAAGCAGCTCACCAAAATGCAGATTCAACAAATGTTTTTCCTTCTCCCCTGGGAACTCAATGCAATGGAGACCATTGCTTCCAAAGGAGGGAGGATTGATCCATGTGGATATCAGTGGCCACCCACCTTTTCCAACTGGCTCAAAATAGCTTTCTGGCAATTTTGGCAATTTACTATTTTTAGCAGGTTTTAACTTCTGAGGCCATTTTGAGGGCCTAAATGAAGGTTTTTCGAGATCAAGGTTCTCAATTATAGTTGAAAGCATGATTGATCCCCCAAAATGAATCTCCTCAATGATACCTTTCCAACGAGCTATCATACGCCTAAAATGGATATCGTATTCAAAAGTTACGACCCCGAGAAGTTGATGTACTAACTTACCCAAACGGGGCCCACGTGACTTTTGGCGCTTCATCTCCTAGGGTTAGGTTTTTGGATGTCTAAGACTTTTTGAATTCCCGTTTATTGTAAAAATTCCTTTAGAGCCTCATTGTAATCATCTTCTTGCGAATGCGAGTAGCCATCACATCTCTTCTCAGAGATAAGCTGCCACCATTCTAGTGAGTCTTTCACTCTGTATTTTTACAGTCTCTGTACATTTCTTTTATTAATAGAAATTGTGTATTATTGTATATCTGTGTTTATGGTTTCATCTCTGATACATTTTTGTTGTATTATTGAATATCTTCAATATCTCTGTGCATTTCTTTATTATATCTTCGCTCTCATTTCTTGCCGGAAATAATCTGGATCAGTGGTATCAGAGCAGGCTACTCTTGATCGTTTTTTCAGTGTATGTCCCCGACGAGGTCCGAGTATAACAAGTTGGGTATTGAGCTTGTCTCTCTTGAAGAAAATCGCTCTCACACACCCAAGAAACCCTCAATGGAGGAAGAAAAGAAAAACAATGGAGCAGACAATCCTATCAATATGTTGCTTGAGCAAGCTCTCACATGACAGATGGACGAAATGATGGAGAATTTTTCCCACATCCTTCAATGCCTATTGATAGCATCAAGCGCATATTCATCAAGTGGCCACTTTGGAGGCACCTCGCCTTTCAAGGTACAATTTAACTTTGATATTCTTGTATTTGAAGGACAGATAGATGCAGAAGCCCTAGAAAAATGGTTAACTCTGCTAGAAGGTTATTTCTCTGTTCACAATTTTTCCGAAAAAGAAACGATCACCTTCGCACTCCTTAAAGTTATCCCTCATGTCAAACATTGTTGGGAGACTTACTGGGAGCAAAGTTACACAGAAGAGTCTGGAATTTATGGGGTAGATCCCACTCAGGATTTTTTTGTGGATGCGGTAAAGGAACAGTATTACCCTGTTGGCAACTATGAGGACCAGTACATGAGATGGACCACATTGTGGCAAGAGAGGGGCCAAGAAGTTCTCGAGTTCACCAATACCTTCCATACCTTGTGCACCAAGCTGGGTATCAAATACTCCGAGCAACATCTGGTTCTGAAATACTGTGGGGCTCTACACAGATACATCCATACTGAAATTGATTTTCGGGACATCTCATCACTCAATGTTGCTTATCAATATGCCATTAAAATTGAGCAGAAATTTAAGCACCAGAACAAATGGGAGTTCAGGTCTGCAAATATGCAACAACCAAAGTATGACAAAGATGTCCCTAATAAACAGTTTCCCGAAAATTAGTCCAAGTCACAGGAAAAGAAGGGTCACGGGAAGACAAAGAAGGACATCGGAAAATGGTGTGATTTCCACAAAATCCCCTAGCACAACACCAATGAATGTCGCTCAAAACAGTCATTAGTGGTTGAGATCAAAGAGAAAGAGCTGAACCCTGATTCAGAATATGATTCTAAAAATAATGGTAAAGGATTGATCATTGACGTAGACCCCACTGCTATTGTCACTACTGCAGCAATTCAACTAGAAGAACCAACAAATCCTGAAGAGGGGGAGCGCCTTTTTCATTCATAGATGTGGGTGAAGAGGACCCCGCTGCATTTTATTGTTGACAACGGAAGCTAGAAGAACCTCATCTCAGTAGAGGTCATCAAACAGTTGGGATTGTCGAAAACACCACACCCGCAGCCATACAACATTGGGTGGCTTCGCCAAGGACGAGATCTTCATGTCAGCCAACAGTGTCAATTATCATATGGCATCCAACCCTTCAAGGATAAGGTATTATGTGATGTTTCCCCACTGGATGTCTGTGATGTGCTCTTGGGCCAACCATATATGTGGAGACGCCATGCTATTTATGACTCTCGACCCCGTAGTGTCATTGTTACCTTGGGGGGTCATCTCTACAAAATACCTGAGGTAGTTCTGACTACTATTCCACCTAAAAAGCGTCGCAAGGTAGTATCTCATACTGAAAAATTCAGTGTCTTCACAATCTATTCAAAAGGAGAACAAAAGGACACTACAGCCTTGCCCCAAGCACCTTCTATCCAACAGGAGTTGGTCGACAAGGTTGCAGCAAAGTGAAAAGATTATTTTTGCATGCCTTCCTCTCATGTATCACAACTTTTTGAACAGCCTCAACCTCAACAGGTTCATGATAGACTTCCACAAATTGAGCAGCGCGACGTCTCCAGCAAGACAAGCAGCTCACCAAGATGCAGATTCAACAAACGCTTTTCCTTCTCCCCCGGGAACTCAACGCAATGGAGACCATTGATTCCTAAGGATGGAGGATTGATCCATGTGGATATCGGTGGCCACCCACCTTTTCCAACTGGCTCAAAACAGCTTTCTGGCAATTTTGGCAATTTACTATTTTTAGCAGCTTTTAACTTCCGGGGCCATTTTGAGGGCCTAAATGAAGGTTTGTCGAGATCAAGGTTCTCAATGATATCCAAAGGCATGATTGAGCCCCCAAAATGAATCTCCTTGATGATACCTTTCCAACGAACTATCATACACCTAAAACGGAGATCGCATGCAAAAGTTATGACCCCGGGAAATTGATGTACTAACTTACCCAAATGGGGCCCACATGACTTTTGGCGCTTCATCTCCTAGGGTTAGGTTTTTGGATGTCTAAGACTTTTGAAATTCCTGTTTATTGTAAAAAGGCCTTCAGAGCCTCATTGTAATCATCTTCTTACGAATGCGAGTAGCCGCCACATCTCTTCTCATAGATAAGTTGCCACCATTCTAGCGAGTCTTTCACTCTGTATTTTTACAGTCTCTATACATTTCTTTGATTAATAGAAATCATGTATTATTGTATATCTATGTTTATCGTTGCATCTGTGATACATTTTTGTTGTATTATTGAATATCTGTAATATATTTGTGCATTTCTTTATTATATCTCCGCTCTCATTTCGTGTCGAAAATAATCTAGATCAAAACTGATGAATGTATAAAAACCCTGGATTGCCTACTCTAATCTAACTTTCTAATTTACTTTTTCAGGAAGAAGTTCTATACTATTTGTAGAAAGGAAAACTACTTATTGCAAGAAGGTACTTCACACTTTTATTTCTCGGAAACAAGATTTTAACCTAATGCAGAAAAAGGGAAAGCAGTTCTCCAGCAATGTTCAGCAATCAACTTCTAATTCTCATGAGAGAAGTTTATGTGCATATAACAAGAAGGAACTAAACTGTAACAGCAATTGTATTCTAGAAATGTCTAACAGTTAAATCATTCTCATTTTAAACAACTAATCTAGAATTCAAAATGGAGGGGAATCGATGAGGAAGGTGGGCCCTTTCCTTCTCACTGAATCCGCTCAAATAAATAGGTTACAGTCTGCTAAAGGAATTCAATCCACTCTTTCATTCAATTGCCAAAAATGTTTGTGTACAATAAGCGTTACTTTTCTTCTCCAGTCAAAAAACTCCTTTTCATTACAAAAGCTTTGTTATTTAAAGTCAGAGTCATTCAGTAGAACATAAACAGAACAGTCTTGAGAATCCCCATTTCTCAAGATGTTCATTTGATATCATTAATACAAAATCTAAAACTCTCCTTTATCAACATCATGAGACAACATATCTAATCATCAGGTGTTGCAGCAGTCATATAACAACAGGACTGGTGGTGTCTGTTGTAACAGCTTCCATAATTAACGGGCTTCTGTTGCAGTAGTCATGTAACAGCTTCTAAGATTGGTGGCATCCATTGCAGCAGTCATGTAACAGCTTCCAAGATTGGTGGCATATGTTGCAGTAGTCATGTAACATCTTCCAAGATTGGCGCATAGCTGTAATAGCAGTGATTTTCTCGAAGTGGGTTGTTCTAGGCATTTTGATCATTAGTTAAATCATTTCATGGGTAAAATATGTGAGCGTTACCAATAAAACATGATAAGTAAATGAAAATATAAAAGCGATATGAATAGTTCATACCTTGGGAAAAAGGGTCTTAGTACTCATTATAATAGTCATTTAGCTTAGGAATGAGAAGGTTGAATGGGCAAAAGATGTAGTGAAAAAGGGACATTTTTGGGTCCTAACATCTTCCAAAAATTTATGTAAAAATTCCTTGAATTCTTCGACCACCACCCTAGAAAATATGGTTGGTGTATTCTTCAATCCAAAAGGCATCATTGTGTACTGAAAAGAACCCCATTTTGTTGCAAATGTGGTCTTATGGCAATCTTCCTTAGCAATCTTGATCTGGTGATAACCTGAAAATCCATCTGTGAAGGAGTAAACTTCTTGTCCTCCCGCATTATCTAACACTTCATCAGTAAATGGTGTAGGGAATAGATCATGTAAACATGTATCATTCAACTTGTTACTTTCTTAAATCTACACATATTTTGATTTCTCCTATCTTCTTGTCCTGGACTACCATAGGGCTAATCCATTCTTATTCTTCAACAGGTTCTATGATTCCTGCTTCCAGCATTCTTTCTAATTCAATCTTGACTTTCTGCTTATATTTGGTATTTAGTCTGTAGGGTCTCTACTTGACTAGCCTTGCATATGGTTTCAAGGGGATATTCATTTCTCCCATGGGCCCTTTAATTCCCTTCATGTTTGTGAACTTGGTTGGAAACAAGTCTTGATATTCATGT
Source organism: Picea engelmannii (assembly GCA_009831015.1). Taxonomy (NCBI): domain Eukaryota; kingdom Viridiplantae; phylum Streptophyta; class Pinopsida; order Pinales; family Pinaceae; genus Picea; species Picea engelmannii. The sequence goes on from ML779383.1 coordinate 659,016, forward strand.
AATAATCCTTTGATATTATCAATAGTGGCATCATCCCAATAATCTCCAATGTTTGCAAGCTTGGGTGCTTGCTCTGTCTCAATATCAAATTTCTTGATTTTGATTGGTTGTCCAATGAAAGGTATTTCAAATCCTGGTCCTTCTATGTCTCTTTGTCCTTCTGTTTTTACGATGTTCACATTCCTAAGATCATCATCTTCATCAGCATTGATATTGTAACAGCCTTGCAATTTCTGAAGAGGTGCAATCCATTCATCCTCTTCTTGCTCAACTGGGAGGTTAGGTGCCTCCTCAAAGAATTTTTGTCTTACAACTTGTAAAGCCTCATCTACTGTGGTGTACTGACTTTCAAATAAAAATGTATCTACAAAATTATAAGTCATACCGTACCAATCTGAAGTGGTGAGGCAGAGTTCTACTTGAAGGTACCAATTGATAGGTGTTGTGTCCAAAGTTTTAATGAATTTATGCACCCACTGTTCCTGAGGGATGATGCTCCAGGCCTCCTCACAACTTCGCATGTTTTTTTTCGGGAAGCTTTGACCTATGTATAGAACTACGCACCCTTCGACTTGGTATGAAAAGTGCACTGTCATTAAAGTATGACATTGCACCCAGTCCATGATGTTCTTCTTGTGTGTTCCCCGCCATCTTGTTGGCATTTCTTTCAAGGCTTCATCCTGTGCCAACAGCCTTTGTTGTACTGGTACAATTTATTCAAACTCCAATAAGAAAGTTTTTAAATGATTTAAGCCATCAAATGTGGGTAGATTACTTACTTTTGTGCCAATCCAACGAACTTCCCTGGTCAATCTGGCACACCTCCGCGTGGAAAATTCATATATTTTTTTCTGTCAGTTCTCTAGTGCTTCTTTCGAATCTGATGAGCAGGCATTGTCACTTCGCCAGCTTAAATTCCCATCTGCTATAGGATTAATGTAATCGTGTTGTCTTGTTGTCGACTTATATATATTCTCTAGTTCGTATGCATGGTCTTCTTCTATGATGGGTTATGTGTATCTGCAACCTTCATCAGGGTCCAGGGGTGCAATGACCCTAAGGCCATCACCTTCAAATTTCATTCTTCTTTTATTTAAGTCAACAACAGTGGAGTTTTTGAAAGCCCAATCAATTCCTAATAGCGTAGTATAAGGACAGTTATCATCAACTATCTCAATCACCTCGAAGTCCACAAACGTTATGACCCCGTCGATGTCCACAAGGACATGATCCAGTCTTCCAAAGGGGCTTACTGCCTGTTGATTAGCCATCCTAAGCCTGATAGGGGAGTAAATCAAATTAGGTCTTCCCATCAGTGCCCAAGTCTTATTCATCATAACATTGACCTCTGACCCTAAGTCGAGGACCACATAATCTATGTCATAATCTCCAATCTGAGCATTAAGGTGTAGTTACTTGTTTGTCCTTATTTTCCTAGATACTTGACGTATTGATTTATTTAGCAGAGGATCTATCATTCCTAGCTCATACTGTCTGATCAAATTTTGTAGATCTTGCATATCTCTTTCATCCTTAATCAAATCAATGAACATATATAAGAAACTAACAAGCTTACTTACCCCTTTTCCATCTTCGGGCACAGCTGACTGATCAAATGCCAGAGGCATTCCACATTCTCTTACTTCTGACTGTGTCTTTGATGAAGAATCATGATCTCTTCTAAATTCTTTTCTTTCCTCTTCAAATGTTTGTTTTTCTTTCCTTGGATCAAACACTTGTGTCTTCTCTGCAACTCTTCTAACCCTTGATCCCTCTTTAGTCTTTTCTGGGGTCACCATGTCTTCTCTTGTCATGGCGCCTCCTCTAGTGATAACAATGACTTTGGGATCCTCCTCGCAAGGTTCTACTGATATTAGTTGTACTTTCTAGTTTCCTCATCATCTCTCCTAAAGTTTGGCTAACAGCATGGGACAATCTTCAATGACATGTTCGAATGTGTTGTAGTAGCTACAAGTGGTACAAGGGTTCTGATAGTCCCTTGCCAAGTGTCATGGTTGTGCACAGTTATAACAAATGATCTAACCTTGACCTTGACCCATGCCTCCTCCTCATCCTCTTCCTATGAATCCACCACGAGGGTTGAAGTTTCCTCTTCCTGGAGAATTAAACGGTGTAGTATTTCTCTCTTACTGCATCTCTCCTTGAATTCTATATGTATCTCTCGACCTTTCATGCAATAGGTCATAAGCCCTACAATCCTTCTCATCATGCCCCGTGGACTTACAGAATGTGGAGTAAATATTGGTAGGTGTCTAAACATATTTTTGCATGTAATAACATTCACCAGGGCGATGTCTATTTCTACATACCTCGCACCAGGGTAGAGTAACCTGGTTCAAAGGGCTCGGATCTCCAGAGACTAAGTACTCATTAAACAAGGGATAGTGATCCTTTTCATGGCCCTCTGATTTGCATTTGATACACCAAAAGTCTTCTCTTTTATCTTTTCCCTTATCTTTCTTCATATCTTCGACCTTCAAATATAATCTAGTTAGATGACTCAAAATTTGACTCATACCTGAGTTGGATTCTCCCATAGGGGTTGATTCTAGTTTCATGGTGATCTCCAATGCTTCAGCCTATGAAGAAACCTTATTTTGCATCAGAGGAACTCTGATGTGTGGTAAGAGGGAAGAAATGAACCATTCCTTGTTTTTCTCATCTGGGATCTGAAAACTCAAACGACTTGTCAAGGTCTTAAACCTCTGATCAAACTCCCAAACAGATTCAGCTACTCTGTAATGACCCTTAATTATTAAGATGATTAATTTAATAAATAATCCTAAAAAATAGCTAAAATATAATTAATTATTAAATAACCTTAACTAATTATCTGTTATTAATTAATTATTTTAGATTATGATTAGTTTAAGTATGATTAACTCTTTAATTAAGGGTTAATGATTAATTTGATTATTAATTAATTAATTGATTAATTAAGTATTAAACAAATGGGTGGATAATAAAATATAATGTTTAATTGGGTTACGTATCCCACAAGGGATAACATAACCAATACGTTAAGATAAGTAATAAATGAATGGATAAGGCATTAATAAAGGGATAAGGTATTTGGTGGGGGAATTTAATGGAGGAAGGGCGGTGAAGGAGGAATAAGGGAAKTGGAGAAGGATTATGGAAGGGGCATTATTCATTCTACGAGAGGGAAGAACTTGGAGCATTGGGACAGAGTGAGTTTACAGTGGAATTTACAGTAAGGAGGTTTTGGGCTCGGAGGGCTAGGACATCCATTGATGTCCTAGGGCTAGGCGTTACTAGTCGGCAGGGTGGCTGGTTTTGGGGTTTCCTAAGGAGCAGCATCAGGTTCAAGCGAAGGGAGCAAGCTGTTGCGGATAGCATCAGAGTGAGGTATGAAATTCAAATTCATGGATTGTTACTTAGATTTATTACTTATTGCCAAATTCTACTTGCGTAAGTGTTGAGATAATTTGAAATTTTTTTTAAAGTTTACTTCTTTGTAAAGTTTATAGAAATTACAGAAATTACAGTAATTTGGTAGAAATTTACATCTGGTTAATTCAAATCC
>ML779383.1:668502-709577 GCA_009831015.1 Picea engelmannii
CGGGACGAAGTTTCCTGAAGGGTGGGTGTATGTAATGACCCTTAATTATTAAGATGATTAATTTAATAAATAATCCTAAAAATTAGCTAAACTATAATTAATTATTAAATAACCTTAACTAATTATCTGTTATTAATTAATTAATTTAGATTATGATTAGTTTAAGTATGATTAACTCTTTAATTAAGGGTTAATGATTAATTTGATTATTAATTAATTAATTGATTAATTAAGTATTAAACAAATGGGTGGATAATAAAATATAATGTTTAATTAGGTTACGTATCCCACAAGGGATAACGTAACCAATACGTTAAGATAAGTAATAAATGAATGGATAAGGCATTAATAAAGGGATAAGGTATTTGGTGGGGGAAGTTAATGGAGGAAGGGAGGTGAAGGAGGAATAAGGGAAGTGGAGAAGGATTATGGAAGGGGCATTATTCATTATACGAGAGGGAAGAACTTGGAGCATTGGGACAGAGTGAGTTTATAGTGGAATTTACAGTGCATCGGGGGGCTGAGGAGGTTTTGGGCTCGGAGGGCTAGGACATCCATTGATGTCCTAGTGCTAGGCGTTACTAGTCGGCAGGGTGGCTGGTTTTGGGGTGTCCTAAGGAGAAGCATCAGGTTCAAGCGAAGGGAGCAAGCTGTTGCGGATAGCATCAGAGTGAGGTATGTAAATTCAAATTCATGGATTGTTACTTAGACTTATTACTTATTTCCAAATTCTACTTGCGTAAGTGTTAGCGTAAGTGTTGAGATAATTTGAAAAAAAAATTAAAGTTTACTTCTTTGTAAAGTTTATAGAAATTATAGAAATTACAGTAATTTGGTAGAAATTTACATCTGGTTAATTCAAATCCGGTCTTTACATACTCTCTACTTGATTTCTTTTAGTTTTGTAATGCACTGCGACTTCAACTTAGGTTTTTTGAATTCTACACTCAATGCAGTCTTGATATCATTTAGTGGTTTAGTTGTGCAACTCCTTTAACAAACTTCATATACCAGCTCAGTGCGCAGTCTCTCAAGGTAGTACTAAACTGAGCTCTCTTAACTGCTTCATCATTGACTTGCTTAATACTCCATACAGCTTTGCATAGAAACCAGTGTTGATCAGGATCTTCAGAATCATCTCCTCTAAAGATAGGTAGCCTCATATCATCTACCATAGATATTCCTAGGTTTCTTGACTGAGTATGTACTAAAATTCTAGTAACAGTGCTCTTAGTGCTCTAGTGACTCTAGATACTATGGTTACTTGACGCTACTAAAACAACAGAAGGAGTAATAGTACTTACTTCGACAATCGGTGCAGTTCCTGAAATCTCTGATTCTTCTCAGTGAGGTTCTTCAGTCTTCCTCTCCTCTTCCCTAGCGAACTCTGAATGTTCCTAGTTTAATAACTCTTCTTCTTCTCCATTGTAGAACCCTTCATCCTATGCTAGTGGATCGTGGCTCTGCTCAAACAAGTTTACTAGAGGAACCTCTCTAAAGGTTATCCCACTGCGTGTATGTCCCACCTCTGTGTCGTTGTACCTGTCTAAGTTCTTGAACATTAGCTTTTCAATCTAACCAACTACTATATCTTCAAGATGTTCTTCTCATGCAATAGCATCTTCATCTTCGACTTCAAAAAGTGTAAAAAATTTCTTCTAGGTCCCTTAAAGAAATATCTCTCTGCTTGGCTATATGACTCAACTCTGTCAATAGAAAACTCGGTAATGTACCCTCCAATGGTGCTATCAAACCAATGATCTATTTCTCTTGACACAGTGTTATCAACTCTCTTTACCTTCTTGATCAACATCGACGTCCAAACCACAAGTGGTCTAGATCTGATTTCAAACTAGGTATCTGCTAATTTGGCTAACCACTCATATAGCCCCTTATGAATTCCTCCAAAGAAAATCGTGTGTATATCAGTAAAGATATACCTTACCAACCAATCCTCTGTACTAAGGCTACGGTTTTTGTTCTGGGCTTCAATGAAGTCCCTTTTTCGTTCTTCTATCCACTTATGAATCTCTGTATTTGATGGAAACCACCTTGACATTCCCTCAAGAAGATCCTGGTCCTGGCAACAGAACCATTTGTTGGCACAGGGGCATACCCAGGGTTCAATGCTTCAACATTGCACCAACAAGCCCTAACTACTGGACCTTTCAGCAACACCTGCGGAGAAGATGCAGTCTCACCCGAAGTAGTAATTGGGGGTTGCAGGACACAGGTGTCTACAACCAGATGAAATGCAAGTGAATCCAAAATAACAACACACATAGATCTAGTTATTCTTTACCAAGATTAAGCCTACTTCACACAATTATATCTCAGATCTAACACGACAATGAAATGACAGTATAACAGAAAGCAAAGATATATGTGATTCACCATCTCCCTAGGGCTATGTCCACAAAACTATGTTTCTTGATATATTAAGATGGAAACATACAGTTCTATCTGCGCACTTAGATGTAGATTTCTCTCTCCTTCTCTCCCCTCCCTTCACACCCAGCTACGGGGTTGATCTTCGCACCCAGCTGAAGATCTTACAATACAAATTTTCTACCTTTGTTTCTTCTCTCTCCCACTCGACCTCACATCCAACAATTATTAACCACAATATTATGGATCAACCTCAAGCTAACCCTCTTAGTTCTTCTAGACCTTTATTTATACATTACATGACAAACATCTAGGTGTCAAAACCCTAGATCCAAAACCCTAGGTCCACTTGACCCAAAATTTCAGGGCTTCGTCATGCTGTCTTTCTGTCTTCTCCGTGAGGTGCTCCAAAGAATATGTTGGTGGCTTTTTTCATTTGCTGAGTTGTCCCCACTGTGCTCCAAAGAATCCGTTGGTGGATTTTTTCGTTTGCTGAGTTGTCCCCATTCCATCTTCCTTGTTGATCTATCCTACTCGATCTTCTCATTTAATGGCTTGCTTTCCCTTAATTCGCTTCTTATTTTCCACTTATTTGATCACTTTGACCCATTCTTAGTCAATGTGTTTTCTGCACAGTTCGTACTTCATATTTTACTTTCCTTTTTCTTCGATTTCTTCCTTAATCCATAACCAAGGGGCAACAAGTTTGTATCGTTTTAGGATTGATTCTGGTTAACCTCGAATGAAGGTGATTTTTTAAAAGCAAAATTCTTCATTTTAAAATATGAAATCATATTTGGATAACCATTTGAGATTTGTACACATGGTCTTCATTGCGAGCGAAGACGTGTAGTTTTTGGGCCCCTTTTCTCAACTTCGGGTCATTCTAGGCCCAAGTTTGACTAGCCCCGAATGAAGGCTATTTAGAAAAAGTTGAATTATGGGTTTAAAAATACAAAATAATTTTTTGATACCAATTTGAGATATGCAAGTGGTTTCCCAAGTGCTCATAATGTTGAGGCATTCTTTGGCCCATTTCGATCAAATTCATATCGTTTTAGGGTTGATTCTGGTTAACCCTGAATGAAGGTGATTTTTGAAAAAACAAATTCTTCATTTCCAAAGATGAAATCATATTTGGATACCCATTTGAGATTTGTACATGTGGTCCCGATTGCAGAAGAAGATGTGTAGTTCTTGGGCCCCTTTTTCTCAACTTCGGGTTATTCTAGGCCAAAGTTTAACCAGCTTCGAATGTAGGCTATTTGGAAGAAGTGGAATTATGGGTTTATTGTCGCAACACAAAGCTTGCGGGGTTGATAAATCTAAGGAGGAGAAAAAAATGGTTCTCACCGGTCTCTCCAAAATTGGACCTGAATTCTTAATGTTCGTATCCACATTCCATTCAGTTAGATTCACCTCTGCAGCCACCTGGAAGATGCCTTCTCTTGAGGAATTTATCGAATCTCTAACACAAGAGAGGACCAAGCTCATCAACATGGGAAAAATCAAAGGCCCAAAGGCAAATGCACTTACTGTGCAAGATGGAAGAAGTCATAAATATCATAAATATAAAGATAAATACAAAAGGAAATCACATGCAAATCCGAAGAAGGAAGGGTACTCAAAACCCTTCACTGATGCCTTTGGATCCAAAGGTGAAAAGGGAAGAAACGGGGAGAAATGCACATACTACCATAAAGGATTCCATCCAGAATCCGCATGTATGCAGAAAAAAATAGATCTAATGACTCAAATGCTTCAGCAAAACAACCTTGGCGATCACATCCCCAAGGGTTCCAGGAAGAAGAAGCCAAAAGATCAGAATCCCAAGAAAGGAAATTCTTGCCATGCTTTGATTTCCATCAACTCCTCTCTCAATGCTTGGATCATAGATTCAAGGGTATCACATCACATGGCTTCCACAAAACAAGTCTATTCTTCATTGGATGCATGCAAAGGTCCTCCTATTCTGACGGGGGACAACTCTCCAGTTGAGGTCACCGGAAAAGGAAGGATTGAACTCACCAACAGAAGCTTCAAGAATATGTTGCACGTTCTCAAACTTTCTATCAATATTCTCTTTGTGTATCAGATGAAAATTTCTAGCAGTTGAAATAAATTCATATTCACATCTAATGTAGTGGACATCTATGACATGCAAACCAATTCCAGGGTTGCTACTGGTGAGGTAAATCATCAATCTAGATTGTATACATTTTCTAAATTTATTGAACCAGATTTTGCTTTACTGCTTACCCATGTTGATGAAAACAGTCGGATATGGCATGAAAAGTTTAGGCATTTAAATTTCAGATATATACAACACCTTAGCAAGCAAGGATTGGTTGATGGTCTACCATACATCCATTCCTCCAAAGGAATATGTGAGGGATGTGTTCTTGGAAGACACCCTCAAGATAAATTCGACAAAGGAAAGACTCAGAGAGCTTCCTCTCCTTTAGATATAATCCATAGTGACCTCATGGTCCCTTTTCTGCATCCATCAATCAGCAAAGCGATGTACGTGCTCATTTTTGTTGATGATTTCTCACATTTCACATGGATTTTCTTTCTCATGCAAAAGTCAGAGGTCTTTGAACACCTCAAAGATTTCAAAGCCCTTGTTGAGACACAGTCAGGAAAGAAAATCAAAGTCATACGAACTGATAATGGGGGAGAGTATATCAACCATGAGATCCAAAATCTTTTTCATGAGGCAGGGATTCAGTTGTAGCACATAGTTCCCTATACTCCACATCAAAACGGAGTTGTTGAGTGGAAAAATGTATCTCTAAAAGAGATGGCCCTTGCATGCTACATACAAAGTCACTTCCATAGAGATTATGGGCCAAAGCACTTAATTGGGAAACCTACATCCAAAAAATATCTATCCATAGATCTGTCAAGGATAAGACCCCCTACGAGGCTTGGAGCAGCCTCAAACCAAAAGTGACCCACTTTTGTGTTTTTGATTCACGTGCATGGGCCCAAATTCAATCTAAAAAGAGGAAGGCACTTGATCCCCAGAGAACAGAGTGTATCCTTGTTGGATACTCGAACAGTGTGAAGGGATGCATAATTCTTGATCTTTCCTCAGACTGACTCATCATTGAGCGAAGTGTCCAATTCAAGGAAAGTGTCTCACATGTACCTCAATAGTTGCATGTAGACACCTATGTTCTTCCACCTATCCGAGATGATGAGCATGCACATGAGGACTCTTCTTCAGATGAGAGTTTTGATTCAGAGGATTCAGATGATCCAGATAAAAAATTGGTACAGTCAGATGCAAAGTCATTGCATCCATATGCAAATGCAGAGCCAGAACAGATGCTCAAGTGGGCCAAGACTACTCTTCAAGATGCAGGGGATCTTGTTGGGGATCCATATGATACTAGGATGACTCAATCTGATTTCGAGGAGCCTCCTCTTGCACTCATTGCCACTAAAACATTGCCACCCATGCATCTTTTCTTGATTCAATATTCAGATCCACGTTCTTATCATGAGGTTGTCGGAGATCCCTTTTGGGAATCTACGATGCAGGAGGAGTACAACTCCCTCCTCGAGAACCAGACTTGGGATCTGGTTCCCCTTCCTTCTGGAAGGAAACTTGTCAAGTTCATATGGATCTATAGAAAAAAATCACAGCGGATGGATAGATTAGCAGATACAAAGCCAGGCTTGTTTCTAAATGCTTCCAGCATGTGCATGGCATTCATTATGATGAGACCTTTTCTCTAGTAGAGAATATGGATCCATATGTTTGGCAATTTCCATTGCGACAGGAAAGGGATGGGAAGTCCATCATATGGATGTGAAGAATGCATTTCTTCATGGCGATCTCTCTAAGGATATTTATATGGATTATCCCCGAGGATTTACGCAAGATTCCTCTTTGTCTGTCGACTAAAGAAGTCTCTTTATGCCCTCAAGCAGGCTCTGAAGGAATGGTATGCCAAGATGGACTCCTACCTATTGTCACAGGACTTTGTACATTGTAATTCAAACCCATATGTTTACATGCTCAGGATGACTGAATCACTTCTACTTTTAGTTATGTATGTTGATGATTTGTTGATCATCGGTTGCTCGACTCCAGCGATTTTTGTAGTCAAGAGGATTCTACATGACAGGTTCTTGATGATGGACATGGTTCCACTACATTTCTTCCTTGGACTCGAGATCATCCAGGATGCATCAGGCATCAAACTGTCTCAAGCCAAGCATGCATGAGATCTCCTTGAGATATTTCACATGACGGACACTTCTATTTCGAATCCTTTCATATTAGGATTCAAACTTGAGGATAGCGGGGACACTCCACTGGTTGACATCACATTGTACAGACAGCTAGTGGGGAGCTTGTTATATCTCACACACTCCAGACTAGACCTCTCTTATGCAGTTGGCACAGTTTCCAGGTTCATGTAGGAGCTGCATGAGCTACATTGGAAGGCTACAAAGCATATCCTTCAATACGTGTAGGGGATCATCACATTTGGTACTAATTATGAAGAAAACTTTACATTGGATCTCATCAAGTTCACTAATTCTAATTGGGTTGGCGATAGCACTGATCGCAAGTCCACATATGTTTACTCACTCAGTCTTTTCTTTGGGCCTATATATTGGTTGAGAAAGAAGCAGTATGATATTTCTCTATCTTTAGTTGAGGCAGAGTATAGAGGGGTAGGTAACATAACCATTCAGGCTATGTGGCTACAACATTTTCTCACTGAGTTGGGAATTCAGTTTCATCGATCGATCGTCATCTAGTGTGACAACCAGAGCAATTTGAAGTTTTGCAGATATCTAGTTCAAAAGTAGTGGATGAAGAACATCGAGATCCACATGCACTACATCCGGCACTTAGTACACAAGGGGATCATTGACCTGCAATTCTTCCCTTCAGCAGAACAGACTGCAGACATCTTCACCAAGACCTTCACTTAGCAGAAGTTCCATTCTCTGTGTAGTCATCTTGGAGTGAAGGACACAGTTGTCTAGCAACTGTTAGTTCTTCTTTTTACATACATTGTACCTTGAGGGGGGGGGGGGGGGGGGGGGGTTCCCATGAGGTTTTCCTTATTTCCTCATTTATTTCATTGTATCTTTTGCATTTGGTTACCTAACATGGCCTCATTTATGGGACCCATTATTTATTTTCACCATAGTGATGTTCAACGGGGGTGTTGGAGTTACTTCACACACACCTAGGATTTATTTTTCCTAAGGTTTTTCCTATGTTTATTAGTCATTATTCACTCTCCTATATTTTAGGAAGAATATTCCTCTAGGGAGAATATTCTCTTCAGTTTGATCAGTTGAGTGAAGTCTAGATGCTACATTGGGATTATCACCATGCAGCATTGGGATCATCACTAGATAATGCACATTTTCCTTGGTATCATCATGACTCTAGAACATTACCCATGATTCCTTGATCTCCTCCTCACTTCACTCTGTTTCAGACAGTTAACTGAAAACCGATAGACTATTTAACTCAGCTAGGCGGCAGTTCACTCCTGCAATTGCCTGAGAGACTAGAATAGGTGGCAGTTTACTCCCGTAACTGTTGGTGTGTGTCTAGATCACTCTAGACCACCACTATAGTGCATTGGCTTCTCCTCTAGTGTGCATTGGTTGAGTTATACAGAGTATATCATGTGTAAATTATGAATTATTCATTTGGTTAATGAGAATTCTTCCATTCTTTCTCTCTTGATTCTTCTTTCTCAATTTCTCGCTACAAATGTGTGTGTTATCTTCTAGCTAGATCAATTATGTGCAGTTTCAACACATTTACAGAATATTCATTTTCAAAAATGAAAATAAATTAGGGGAAAATGAAATGAACAACCAGAAGAGTTGAATAGACTCTTGTTTTATAAAAGAGAGCTCGTTGCATATAAAGGGGACTTTTGGCCCTTTGTAAATGAAAGACGGTATTATTTATGTTGAATGGATAAAGAGCAATACATATTCTGGAAATTTGTGACTTTGGTGAATGTATATGAGACTATTCTTTATGCATTTTTATTCTACCCAAGTAGCATATAATTCTATTGTATGAATTGTTTCTTGACTCTATTTTATATGCTCATGTTGTCTCATGTTTCCTTATGAGTACATAAATAATGTTATGAATGCATTGTAAAACTAATTTTTTATGTATTTGCAACATTATTGTTATCACTTATCATTAGCGTACATGAAATATTTTTGGTTTTGATGATATTATATTTCGTTGTACTCATTCAATTAGTTTTTTTCTTGGGGTAGGTTAGAAGTAGTTACCTCATATTAGTTTTCTTTCAATTAGATTATGTAACACACCCAACACCCTAAGTACCTTTTTAAGGGATGGGTATTAACTTTTCATCTTTTCTTGATCATCTCAAAGCCTATTCTAAAGGCTACCATCATCTTTTGTCAGTAAATATCTTTCAAATGATTACAACCATGTTCATAACTGAGCTTTGGATCAAAACTTATGGATTCGTAAAGTTCCTTAGAACCTCATCAATCTAAAACCACTCACTACCACGTGGCTTCCTATTGCACCATATGATGTAGCATTGACATGGCACCTGTCAGCTGGCCCACCAGTCCCTCTGAATCAACAACTTCTTCTCATAGATCTAACAGTTCTCAGAGTTGAGCAATCAATGACTCTGATTACTTCTCAGAATATTCCATCGGAGTTCCTTCATTTTAGTAACTCTAACCACTCTGAAAAACTCCCTCTAACCTCACATACTCTGATGGATATAGCCTACATATCCAACGAACCTCATTACTTTGGAGTTGAAAATGTACACGATAGTTAATGAACCTTCTCATGTTCTAGTTACACTTAGCTTATGTGGGACTTGCAGGGATATACGACTAAGATTGACCTCACTTGCCACCTTGTTCGTTGTTTCCATCATGTACCTATATCATAATGTGACATGTGGTTCAATATCCACTTAACATGTGGACCCATCACAATGTGCCACGTCACCATAGGGTACAAGGGCTCGCTCGACGAGAGATTGACATTCGTTTTTTTTCCTATAAACTGATTAAGTTACTTAATAAATGTTTTATGAAAACACCACTCCTTGGTATTCAATTATTTAAACCTCATTCAGGATAATTAATATTCACTAATTATTTACCCCCGTAAAGACATTTTTACTTAGCCTAATAATTCATTGAAACAACCCTCTTGTAATGATTATCTTATAAGTTAATTAAGTATATTATAACATAATTATATTATGTTCTAATATAATTAATTAAACTATAATATACTTAGGTTTATTAACCTTGATTAACATATAAATCAAAGAACATGGCTTATGACTTCGCACCGTAATCTCCACGTTATTATTATTATTATTATTATATATATAGGGAGGAAGAGGTATTAAAATGTACTTAATATTATGTATTATTGCAAGTGATTCCAACCTCCTTCACATGCACTATTATATTTTATAACCTTATAATGTGCGAACTATCATACTCAAAACTCTTTAGTGTGGTACTTCGAACCCTTCGGAGTTGTACTCTAAACTCTCCAGAGTCGACTCCAAAAAGGTTTTGAAATGTGCATTCATTTATTATATATATTAAATATTGTGTCAATTTAGGCCACCACACCGAGGTCTTCACTCTAGAAATGTGTGTTCTCATCCCATTACTCTGACTACCAATCATGAGAGAGTAGAGTTTAATATTATTAAATATATGTGGGACCCTATATTACCCAGGATTTGGGACTTTGAAGGTTCACTATTTTCTCATTACTTCATTGGCTTCGGATTTCATTCAAATTCACCCTCCCCTTCACTCCAAAGGCAGGACTCTGAAAGGATTGGATTTGACATTTAATTTTATAATATTTACCACACTCAAGCCATAGCTCCGAAAGAGGCACGGTATAAATGTTTTACTGATTATAATACTTATCATTAACACCATAGGCCAAGATGTGAAAGGATCCCTTTATTCAATTACTTTTATACCATAAAATAAAAGAAAAATGTACAATTTGTCCATACCTTAAACCTTTACAAATAAAATACATTCTCAGAAAATTCCTTCAGGAGCGTAGCGAGACCTTTACAAAGCATGACTTGTGAAACCGGGTAAACTTAGCATTGTTAAATCAATTACACAAAAGGAAATAATTTCCAAATATCCATTAATCACGCACCAGATTGGAATTCTTAGATTTAATATGGGAATTTTCAATTCTTATTGTTCAAATATTAAGTCATTTAGATGGTAAATTTGGGAATTTACTAGTAGTTACAAGACTTTACCATTCATTCAATTGTGTCTTGAAAACATAGAATTGAACATTTAAATTTATTACTTTATGTAATTTATTTGCTTAAATTGTTTTCTAGAATATTACATTCTTGGAAATAAAATTCTCCCTGGTAAAACTATATTTTTACTATAATTTACTAATCTCCTAATTACAAGAAGTTCTTTTTTATTTTCAGGGATTAGTCATTATTCCCAAATATTTCCCCTTTGGACCTCAAATTTGTTGTGTAAATCCTGGTAAAATTCCCTTCTTTTACCAAATTTTAATGAATCCTAAGTAATCACAATGCATTCAATTCTAAATTTCATTTATTTCAAATTTAAAGCTTAAATTTTCATTTCTCATTCATTTCTTGTTATTTATTTTTAAAATACTTTTTCTCTCTTTAATGTTTGTATTATTATCTTAATGTCAATCAGGAAGTCTGAACTTCCTTCAATTTCTAACTCTAATAGGTTTTCCAAACTAACAGAGAGACCAAAGCCAACATCCTAGTCTTCAAGTTTCTAATAGAAATTGAATTTTCCTAATTACCAAGATACTCTATGAGGATTTTAGTGGCTTGAATTTACTAATACTTGGGGATTTGTTCATATAGATTACTGCATGTAATCAACGAACACGTTGTTTCTAATTTGAGGAATAATCCATTATCAACAACTTCCTATTCCAAATAGAGATAGGTATAAACCAAAAATAAAGTATGTTTTCCAAACTTTATTTCATATTTCTCAACTATCCAAACAATCAAAGTGACAATTGAATCCATAATTTAGGTATGATAATAATTCTACAAGTATCTAGCATAGGAAATCCATAGCATGAAATAAACTTATCATGAAAATAAAAAACACGGAAAGAACTTATTTGAAACTTAGAATTAGATGGCAACTGCTAAATGGTGTTCCATTTTCCACCTAACCATAGGTACAACTTCTCTTGGTGTATTTCATAGGTGGCCACCCCCTAGATAGAGTGTGATGTAATGAGAGAGAGTTCTTATGTTTATCAGCAAACAACAAGGGATGAAGTTTACTCTCCTTCTCTCACAGTAACCTGGCATTCCAGTCTTCTATCCACCAAGAAAGGGTATATGATGTGATTGTTCACTCAATCACTAAATTAATATACAACCTCATTTATCAGATTGATTATAAAAAAATTCCCAACAGTTCCTATACCCATAATTATTTATCTTCTCAGTTCTTTTCTGAACCAGAGATCTTCACACACGTTTCCTCTTCATATCTAGTCTCGAGACCAATTCATGTGTCTCCCCTCCTTCTTCCTGTGATTTTCATCTTTTTTATTTCTTTCGACAACAATATTTCTTGGTTCCATTTGCCAATTCATGGGTCATATCAATAATTTTCCAGATGGGGTACTCTTCCCATCTCCTCATTGAATCTTGAGGAAGACTTCCCAACTACCATATTGACTAGTATTTAAATTCTCTAGGACAAAGGATTGTTTTGGGTATGGAAATGTTAAATCAAATAGAGTATTGGTATGGAAGGGGTCATTTCAACCATTATTGGTTCCCCTCTCCATCCCATATCATGCATCATAATTTGCATTGGCAACACCTTCAGCAATTATTCAACAATTTCCTTTTTTATTTAATAGCAGAAATTTTTTTCATTACCTTCTTAACAAAGGTTCATCATTTTCCAAAATACACACATGACAGACCTCTCCATAGTATTTTAGAAATAACATTATTATATTTACAAGATGGAGGAAATAGAGGTGGTACAATCCCCTCCCCCTTGAAGGAACATTGTCCTTGGAGTTCTACCTGTCATTGTGATATTTATGTACAACAATGAAAAATAGCGAGTAGGCATGTTTCATGGAATCCTCCATTTCCCATGTAGCTTCATCTGGACCAAAGTGTTTCCACTGCACCTTGACCTGTGCAATGGTTTTGTTCCTGAGTGGGATTTATTTCCTGTCTAGTATGCATTGTGGTTCTGGTAGGAATTCTCCCTTTTTTTCCACCTGGATCATAGACTAGTCAATTATATGATTAGAATCATGTACATATTTATTTAGTAAGGAAACATGGAAAATAGTATGTGCTTTCATTGTGGGAGGAAGTGTTATTCTATAGAATACAAGTCCCACTCTGTCCAAAATTTCAAATGGCCCACAAAATGGAGGTGTCATCTTGGCACAAGTTACCATCCTCAAGGAACTTCTTTTGGGCCTAATTCAGAGATACACATGATCTCCTACTTTGAACTCTCTAGGAGTCTTATTTCTGTCTACATAGCTCTCATGTCTATCATGAGCTATTTTTGGATTTTGTTTTATCTGAATTACTTGTTGTTCCATCTCCTTGAGCATATCTGGCCTAAGTGTTATTCTGTCCATTGGGTTATTCTAGATGATTGGAATATTTCATTGTCTATCATAGAGAGCCTCAAAAGGACTCATCTTCAATGACTCCTGATAGCCATTGTTGTAGGAGAATTCTACAAGTGGTAGGAATTCTTCCCATTTCTTGGGTTGATGCATCACATGCATCCTTAACATGTCATCTAGAACTGTGTTTAACCTCTCTTTTTGTCCATCAATTTGAGGGTGATAGGATATACTAAATAAAAATTTAGTCCCAAAACCAACAAACAAAGACTTCCAAAAATTTGAAGTAAATTTTGTATCTCTGTCTAATATGATTTCCTTAGTTATACCATGTAGCCTAAATATTTATTTCATGAAAACATTAGCAATATCTATTGTTTTGTAGATGGATTTTACATGGATAAAGTGAGCAACCTTGCTTATTTTATCCACAACCACCATAATGGCATCATTTTGTTTGGTTGATTTAGGAAATTCAATGATAAAATTCATAGAGATGGTTTCCCATTTGAATTTTGGAATTGGTAGGGGTTGCAATAGCCATGTTGGGTGCTTGTGCTCCACCTTAACCTGCTAACATTCTGAACATTTAGCTAAGTAATCGGCTATGCCATTTTTTATTCATAACCAATAAAATAGCTTCTTAGTGATTGTGATCATTTTCTGATAGCTAGGATGACCAGTATATGGTCTTTTATGTAGTTCATTCATGATGAACCTATTCAATTCATCATAATTTGGGATATATAACCGACCTTTGTAGGTTAACAAGACACCATACTTCATTCCTATAAGCTCTTGCTCTAGAGGTTCCTTTATAGTTTTGAAAAACTCATTCGTTTCTTGTGCACCTTTAACCCTTTATTTGATGTTTGATTCACAGGTTCTTATAGCTTCCAATTGAATCACTTTCATGCTTCTACAGAGGGAATCAACCAATCTATTTTTGTTTCCCTTAATATGTTTGATCTCAAAATCAAATTCACTAAGGAGATCCATCCACCTAGCGTGTCTAGCATTGAGTTTTGGTTGGTCAAACAAATATCTCATCCCACTATGGTCTGTCATAAGTACAAATATTCTTCCTAGAAGGTAATGCCTCCACATTTTCAAATCATGTACTATGGTAGCCAATTCCAAGTCATGTGTCACATAATTGATTTCATATTCATTCAATTTTTTGGATTCATAGAAAATCACATTCCCTTTTTGCCTGAGGACTCCACTGAGTCCTTCCTTGTAGGCATACATACACACAAGGAAGTCCTTGTTTTGATCTATAATTTTCAACATGGGTGTGTTGATTAAGAGGTGCTTCAACTACTAAAAACTCTCTTCATACTCTATTGTCCAAATGAATTTGACTCCCTTTTTTTTGAAGGGAGGTGATTGGATAACCAATCTTGGAAAACCACTTTATGAACCTTCTATAGTACCCTACTAGGCCCATAAAGGATCTGATATTAACTACATATTTTGGTGTAGTCCAATCCATAGTGGATTTTATCTTGTCAGGATCAACTGCCACTCCTTCCTCAATGATGACATGGCCTAAGTAATGTACTTGTTTTTGGAAAAAGTCACACTTACTAAACATTGCATAGATCATGTGCTCTCTCAAAACTTGAAGCACTAACTTGAGGTGTTTTTCATGATCTTCCATATTCTTAGAATAGAAGAGTATATCATCTATGAAAACCAAGAAAAATATGTCCAAGAACTTGTTAAGCACATTATTCATTAGGAACATAAAGGTAGTTGGTGCAATTTTAATCCCAAAGGTCACCACCACAAATTCATAGTTCCCATATCTTGTCCTAAAGGATTTTTTGTGGATGTCTTCATCCTTAATCCGTACTTGACAGTATCCAGACCTGAATTCAATCTTGGAGAAAATTGTAGCTCCCATTAACTGGTCAAACAAGTCATCAATTCTTAGTAAGGGATACTTATTCTTAATTTTCATATTGTCGAGTTTCGTATAGGCTATGCACAACCTGAGTGTTCCAACCTTATTCTTCACAAATAAGGTTGGTGCTCCCCAAGGAGATACACTAGGTCAAATGTGACATTTTTCCATCATCTCCTTCAGCTGTAGTTTGATGTCAACTAGATACGGTGTACTCATTCTATAAGGTGCTCTAGACATTGGCACCACTCCAGGTACAAGTTCTATTGAGAAATCAATGTCTCTTCTTGGAGATAAAGTTGGAACCTCTTCTAGAAACACATATCTATACTCTCTCAAGATAGGATGGTCCTCTAGGCTTGTTGTATTGTCCTCAATAGAGTTTAGTACTTGTGTTTCATACAAAGGACATCCTTTTCTGCAATACTTCTTCACTTGAAAGGTTGATATTTGTCTCACTGAGACATGCTTTTGAATTCCTTGTAGGGTCCTTTTCTTCCATTCCTCATCTTCACACTCTAATGTTTTATTGTAATAGTCTAAATTGGATTTATGGACAGCCAACCAGTCCATGTCAATCAACATGTCATAAGATCATAAAGGGATTATGTTTAGGGTTACCTAGGTAGATATCCCATTCATAATGAATTGTCATGTTGGTATGAATTTTGTTACCTTTCTTTTTGTTCTAGTGGATAGTTGTATCGGACATGATTTAGCATGTTTTACTTGCCACAATTTACATTTCTCAACATTTTGAGGGGAAACATATATCAAATTATAACCAGGGCCAATTAAAATGGAAACAAGATTGCTGGTAATCGTACCTTCCATCTCCACCACTGAAGCTTGGTGGTCAGCTTCTTTATTATCTATGGATTCATAAATTTGTGGCATGATCCTAGCCACATCATTGACTTTGGTAGCTTCATGGATGTTGTATACCCTCATATTTTCATGTTGTCTATGTGGGTAGTCCCTCAAAAAAAATTCTACTCCACATCCCCAACATTTCAATGGCTCTTTCTTTGTATTATCAGCCTTTCTGGGAGTTGATCCAAAGGGTTTATTTCCGCTATGATATGGAAAATTTTGTTGATACACACTCTTAGTAGGAAGTCTTATCCAAGAGATATTCCCATGATTCTTAAATATTGAGGATTTAAACCCCTTCTTCTTGAATCCAAATTTACTTTTCTTCTTCCAATCCTTATGAGGTTTTGCCTTGTTCTTGAATTTCTCATAGCAATACCTTGCCTTCTGAATAATGTCTCTTAAAGTATTAGGTTCATCAAACTCAATTATGTCTTAGAAGAATTGAGGAAACCCACTAATAAACCATTGCATCTTCACCTCTTCATCCTTTGTGTAGGTCACGTACCTCATCAACTCAAGAAATTTGTTGATATATTCATCTATGGTGAGATGTCCTAACTTGAGTTCATAGAACTCCTTAGTATTTCCATCATAGTACGTTTTAGACATGTACTTGTTCTTAAAGTATTTCTCAAATTGTTTCCATGACAGCTCCTTCTCATGAATTCCTTTCACATTTCTAAGCTCCTCCCACCAAATGGAGGCCTTTACATTCAAGTTGAAAATGGTTATTTCACCCTTCAAGTTTTTCATAGTAGTCATGGACTCTAAAGTACTTATTTAATCCAAGCAGCCAAACATTTGCTTCTTCCCCTTTTTTAATTTCTCCATAAAAAGTGGGTGGTTTGGATTTCTTAAAATCTTCAAGGTCAAGTTTCTTTGAATGTTTCCTCCTCTTTCTTCTCCTTTGAGAATGTGAACTAGTCTCATTGTTGGACAGTTCCTTCGAACTATCGATTCCCTCACTAGAGGATTCTTCAGATGAATATTTGATGTTAGCTCGGGCCTTATTTGAGGTAATTCTTCTCATGTCGTTATTTTTAGGGCCATGTTTTTGTATCTTAGGTGGACTCTAGGTTTTCTTGGACTAATGTTTGTCCACATTACTAGTTGTTGGCCCGTGTTGCAACTGCCTATGTATGTCTGACAGACTTTGCAAGAGAACTGCATTTATTTCAATTTTCTTTTCTTTTTCTTTTATAAGCCTCTCATTGTTTGCTTTAAAACTTTGTAATTATTCCATGAGGCTTCTTACAATTTGATCCAAATACGGAGGGGTTTCCACCACTCTCGTTTCGTCAAAATCTCATTCTTCATTATGGGATCTCTCTTCCATTTCATGATGTGTCACCATTCTTTATGTTGTATCTTTTCCTTTCTATCCACTAAATTTTTGAAGTGTTGATAAAAAAAAATTATGTTAGTTAATTATCCACTAATTTATGAACAACATAGGTAATTTTGTAAGGTGAAATCAGCTTCATTATTTAGCATACAACAACAACATACAATTCAAATTTAAACATGTAAAAACAACATAATGGTTCATCCCTCTTTTAAATAGTAAATTTTAAGTAAGTTCTTATGGATATGGTAGGGTAGGGTGCCCTCCCCCTTAAAATTTCTCTAAGAAAATTTATTCAACTCTTTCATTAGCCCAAGAAGACCAAGTGTTGTTTCATGCTCTGATACCACTTTGTAACACACCCAACCCCCTAAGTACCTTTTTAAGGGATGGGGTACTAATTTTTTTACTTTTCTTAATCATCTCAAAGCTTCTTTTAAAGGCTACCCTCATCTTCTTCCTATCAAGAGATTTCCAATGATTGTAACCATGTTCATAACTAAGATCTAAATCACAAGTTATGGCTTCCTAAAGTTCCTTAGACCCTGATCAGTCCAAAGTTGATCACTACCATGTGGCTTCCTATTACTTGCACCATCTAATGTAGCATAGGCATGGTACGTGCCAACTAGCCCACCAGACCCTATGAATCAATGGCTTCCTATGATAGATATAATGGTTTTTAGAGTTGAGTGATAAACGACTCTAATCACCTCTTAAAGTCTCCCGTCATAGTTCCTTTTTTTCAAGAACTTGAACCACTCTAAAAAAATTTCTCTGACCTCACATACTCCGATGGATCTAACCTATAGATCCAACAGCCATGATTACTTTGGAGCCACAAATGCACATGAGGGTTAACGACCCTTCTCCCATTCCAACTACACTTAGCTTATATGGGACCTGTAGGGATCTACAGCTAATATTGACCTCGCTTACCACCTTGGTCATTGTTTCCATTGTGTAACTATATCCTAACGTGACATGTGGCTCAATATCCACTTGAAACATGGACCCATCATGATGTGCCATGTCACCATAGAGTACAAGGGATCGCTAAACTAGAGATTGACATTTTTCCTTTTTCCTATAAACTAATTAAGTTACTTAATCAATATTTTATTAAAACACCACTCCTTGGTATTCAATTATTTAAACCTCATTAGGGATAATTAATATTCACTAATTATTTACCATTGTAAATACATTTTTACTTAGCCTAATAATTCATTTAAACAAACCTCTTGTAATTATTATCGTATAAGTTAATTAATTATATTATAAAATAATTGCATTATGTTCTAATATAATTAATTAAACTATAATATACTTAGGTTTATTAACCTTGATTAACATATAAATCAAAGAACCTGGCTTATGAATTCACACTGTAATCTCCACGTTATATATATATATATATAGAGAGAGAGAGAGAGAGAGAGAGAGAGAGAGAGAGAGATTAAAATGTATTTAATATTATATATTATTACAAGTAATTCCAACCTCCTTCACATGCACTATTATATTTTATAACCTTATAATGTGCAAACTATCATACTCAGAACTCTTCGGAGTGGTACTCTGAACCCTTCTGAGTTGTACTCTGAACTCTCCAGAGTCAACTTCGAAATATATATATATATATATATATATATATATATATATATATATATATATATATATATAATGTCAATTCAATCCATCGCCCTAAGGTCTTTGTACTAGAAACATGTGTGCTCCTCTCATTACTTCCACCGTCAATCACGAGAAAGAAGAGTTTAGTATTATTAAATATATGTGAGACCCTGTATTATCCAAGATTTCAGAATCCAAATGTTCACTCGTATCTCGTTACTATGATGGCTTTAGACTTCATTCAAATGCACTCTCCCCTTCACTCTGAAGGATGGACTCTGAAAGGATTGGATTTGATGTTTAATTTTATAATACTTACCACACTCAAGATATCGCTCTGAAAGAGGCATAGTATAAATGTTTTGATGATTATAATATTTAACATTAACACCATAGGCAAGGATCCGAAAGGATCCCTTTTTTCACTTAATTTTCTACCATAAAAGAAAAGGAAAAATTATAATTTTTCCATACTTTAAATCTTTAGAAATAAAATACATTATCAGAAAATTCCTTCAGGAGTGCAGGGAGACCTATGCAAAGTGTGACTTGTGAAACTGGGTAAAATTAGCACAGTTAAGTTCTTTACACAAAATGAAATAAATTCCAAACCTCCACTACTCACGCACTAGATAGGAATTCATAGATTTAATATGGAAATTTCTAATTCTTATTGTTCAAATATTAAGTCATTTAAATGGTAAATTTTAGAAGTTACCAGTAGTTACCATACGTTACCATTCATTCAATTTTGTCCAAAAAAGATAGAAGTGCACATTTACATTTATAAATTTATGTAATTTATTTTCTTAATTTGTTTTCCAGAATATTATGTTTCTTAGAAATTAATTCTCCGTGGTAATACTATATTTTTACCAGAATTTTCTAATCTCCTAATTACAAGCATCTCTTTTTCTATTTTGATGGATTAGTCATTATTCCCAAATATTTCCCCTTTAGACATCAAATTCACCATGTAACACCTGGTAAAATTCCCTTATTTTACCAAATTTTAATGAAGCCTAATTAATCACAATGCATTCAATTTTAAATTTCATTTATTTCAAATTTAAAGCTTAAATTTGCATTTATCATTCCTTTCTTGTTATTTATTTTTAAAATGTTTTTTCTCTCTTTAATTTTTGGCTTATTATCTTAATGTCAATTGGGAAGTATGAATTTCCTTCAAGTTCTGAGTCTAATAGGTTTTCCAAACTAATAGAGAGACCAAATCCAGCAGCCCAGTCTTCAAGTTTCTAACAGAAATTGCATTTTCCTAATTACCAAGCCACCCTATGAGGATTTTAGTGAATTGAATTTACTAATACTTGGGGATTTGTTCATATATATTACTACATGTATGCTGAAATTACTAAGACAGTTGAGAGGGGGGGGTGAATTAGTTGTCACTATGCTTAAACAATTTTAACAATCAAACCATTTTTAATCTTTCTCCAAGTGACCATCAATATTATACTACATATGGACAACATAAACAATAGCATCACTCACACATAAGATATACACAGAGACAGATTTTCACGAGGAAACCCATAAAGGGAGAAAACCTCTTCTTCTTTGAAATGATAGACAGTCTTTTAAGTTATGTACATCATCTATAATTGAGCACCAACTCGATGTGAGGCTACTACCTCTATTTTACAAGCTGCTACTTGCTGAGAGCACCAATTCTCTTGTTTCTACCGACTCCCTGGTTTCTCTAGCGCCCACTAGAAGGAAGAAACAACTCCCTAAGTGTTCCAGCACCAACTGGATGGAAGCACCAACTTCCAAACACATAGGAACCAACCTGTATTACAAAGAACCACAGTTCTCCCTTGCACCACCCTGCCACCCTAGTTTCTCTGGCTGCAACCAAATGGAAGCTACAACTCCCTGTGTTCAAGCACCCACTTGAACCTCTGAGGACAACAGTCCTCCCTAGCACCTTCCTAGCACCCTTGT
Source organism: Picea engelmannii (assembly GCA_009831015.1). Lineage (NCBI taxonomy): Eukaryota > Viridiplantae > Streptophyta > Pinopsida > Pinales > Pinaceae > Picea > Picea engelmannii. The sequence goes on from ML779383.1 coordinate 689,320, forward strand.
TTCTCTGGCTGCAACCAGATGGAAGCTACAACTCCCTGTGTTCAAGCACCCACTTGAACCTCTGAGGACAATAGTCCTCCCTAGCACCTCCCTACCACCTTATTACAAATAAATGATTGAAAAACCAACAACACTGATAAATAAATTCTTACCACTTCTTCATTTTTCTGTAATTTTTTTCTACTACACTATTCTTCTGCTCTGTTCATACTTGGCTTGACTTGATGTCTCTTTCTATATGTTCTTTCTCAGTCCTTCTCATGCTTTTTGATACGTGTACATTCTGCTCTCTTCCCCTTTTCTCTTGTGTTCAGTTTATGTTCCTTATCTCTGAGATTTCTTCACACTGGGCATACTGTAGTTTTACCTTTCTACAGTTCACTCATTTTTTAGTTAGAACAGCCAATGTTGCATAGTCGTCTCATATCTTCTTTTATTCACACGCCCTCAGCAACTGAATCGCTAACCGATCAAGAATCATGAATCAGTTTTTCTAACTGAATTGTAACTAATCAATTAACTGTGAGGTGAAACAGTATCCCTCCAATCATATTCAAATTCACCTGCACCGTTGGATTACAAGGAACAAAATGTCTTTCGCATTTCGTATTTCAGCAATTCGCGATTTCGCATGTCGCGAATTCCTGTTATGAAGCATCTTGACTCTCCAAGTTTTGATCCCCAAAATGGATCCAAATCAATGGTCCACAAAAATTCATAATGTGATCCCTTCTTTTCCCAATCGAACGGCTGACGAGATTTCGACGTTTTTCCCTTCGAGACTCACAATATTCCCTTTCGGCATTTCACGATTTCGACAATTCTTGTGATGAGATATCTTGATGCTCCATGTTGCAATCCCCAAAACTCTGAAGAAAGAGCTTAGCTGGACTAGCTTCGATCATTTCGGCATTTCTCATTTCGGCATTTCGCAATTTCGCATTTCAGCATTTCGCAATTTCGCATGTAGCGAGTTCGAGAGGTTAGGGAACCCCGTTCCTTTTACTTCTCATTCAGTGAAATGACGATCTTTCGTCATGTTTCCTATGGCCCCAATGGTCCAAATCTTATCTTTATTTCGAAACTTCACAGGTCTTCGTCGTGTATGATCAACGGTCCGGATCAATCCTTGATCTGACGGCTAGGATTATTTTGCAAATTCACTTATTCGAGATTTTGGCGTTTCGCATTTCGCGACTTCAGGACTCCTGTGGTGAAGTGTTTCTACACTTCCAACTCTCGATATCCGAAACTCTGATTTTCTGGTCTGCGAAACTCCAAAATGGAATGTGCATGTTTCGGGATTTCGGCGTCTCGCATTTCACAACTTCGGGACTCCTGTGGTGAAGTGTTTCTACACTTCCAACTCCCGGTATCTGAAACTCCAATGGACAGAGTTTAAAGATCATTTAGTTCTTCTATTGCAGAGACTTTTGGATTAAATTTATCAAGCAGAGATCTTAAAATCTTTTGAACTAAGATTGATTCTTAAAACTTCTCACCAAGACCCTTCATGGCATTCACAAGTTCTTCAACTCTTAAAAAATACTTGCTAACGGTTTCATATTCATTCATATTTAGTTGTTCAAACTTCAACCTAAATGTTTGAAGTTTGGCATCTTTTACTTTCTCATTTCCTTCATAGTTGTTAATAAGTTTATCCCACATTTCTTTGGCAGTTTGAAGATGCATCACCTTTACAAACTTGGCTTCTGCAAATCCATTCAAGATAGCATTCATTCCCTTAACATTAAAGCTAAATTCTAACTTATCATCCTTGGAAGCTAGCACAACAAGCTTTATGTATCCAGTCTCTACTACATCCCAAACATTAGCACCTAAGGCCATTAGGTATGTTCTCATTCTAACCTTCCAAAAGGCAAAATTTGTTCCATCAAACAGAGGAGGCTTACTGGCTGAAGTCCCTTCATGACTTGTCATGTTTAATCTTACAGATCTACCTTTAAATAAAAGGAACCCGCTCTGATACCAATTGTTGAAATTACTAAGACAACTGAGAGGGGGGGGTGAATCAGTTGTCACTATGCTTAAACAATCTTAACAATCAAACCATTTTTAATCTTTCTCCAAGTGACCATCAATATTATACTACATATAGACAACATAAATAATAGAATCACTCACACATAAGATATACACAAAGACATATTTTCACGAGGAAGCCTATAAAGGGAGAAAACCTCTTCTTCTTCAAAATGATAGGCATTCTTTTAAGTTCTGCACATCATCTATAATTGAGCACCAACTCAATGTGAGGCTACTACCTCTATTTTACAAGTTGCTACTTGCTGAGAGCACCAACTCTCTTGTTTCTCTAGCACCCACTAGAAGGAAGCACTGACTCCCTGGTTTCTCTAGCACCCACTAGAAGGAAGCAACAACTCCCTAAGTGTTCCAGCACCAACTGGATGGAAGCACCAACTTCCAGACACACAGGCACCAACCTATATTATAGAGAACCAAAGTTCTCCCTTACACCACCCTGCCACCCTGGTTTCTCTGGCTGCAACCAGATGGAAGCTACAACTCCATGTTTCAAGCACCCACTTGAACCTCTGAGGACAACAATCCTCCCTAGCACCTCCCTAGCACCTCCCTATCACCCTTGTTTCTATGGATGAAACCAGATGGAAACTACAACTCCCTATGTTCAAGCACCCACTTGAACCTCTGAGGACAATAGTCCTCCCTAGCACATCCCCACCACCCTTATTACAAATAAATGATTGAAAAACCAACAACACTGATAAATCAATTCTTACCACTTCTTCATTGTTCTGCAATTCTTCTCTGCTACACTATTCGTCTGCTATGTTCATACTTGGCTTGACTTGTTGTCTCTTTCTATCTGTTCTTTCTCAATCCTTCTCATGCTTTTTGATATGTGTACATTCTGATCTCTTCCCCTTTTCTCTTATGTTCAGTTTATGTTCCTTATCTCTGATCTTTCTTCACACTGCGCATACTATAGTTTTACCTTTCTACAGTTCAACTCATTTTTCAGTCAGAATAGACAGTGTTGCATAGTCGTCTCATATCTTCTTTTATTCACACACCCTCAGCAACTAAATCGCCAACCGATCAAGAATCATGAATCAGTTTTGCTAACTGAATCGTAACTGATCAATTAACTATGAGGTGAAATAGTATCCCTCCAATCATATTCGAATTCACCTGCACCGTTGGATTACAAGGAACAAAATGTCTTTCGCATTTTGTATTTCGGCAATTCATGATTTTTCATGTCGCGAATTCCTGTTGCGAAGCATCTCAACTCTCCAAGTTTCGATCCCCGAAATGGATCTAGATCAACGGTCCACAAAACTTCATAATCTGATCCGTTCTTTTCCCAATTGAAAGGCTGATGGGATTTCAGCGTTTTTCCCTTCGAGTTTTCGAAACTCACAATAGTCCCTTTCAGCATTTCATGATTTCAGCAATTCTTGTGATGAGATATCTTGACGCTCCATGTCGCAATCCCCAAAACTCTGAAGAAAGAGCTTAGCTGGACTAGCTTCGATCATTTCGGCATTTCGCGATTTCGCATTTCGGCATTTCGCGATTTCACATGTCGCAAGTTCGAGAGGTTAGGGAACCCTGCTCCTTTGACTTTCCAGTCAGCAAAATGATGATCTTTCACCACGTGTCCTATGGCCCCAACGGTCCAGATCTTATCGTGATTTTGAAACTTCACGGGTCTTCGTCGTGTCTGATCAATGGTCCCGATCAATCCTCGATTCGACGGATAGGATTATTTCATGAATTCACTGATTCGGGATTTCGGCGTTTCGCATTTCGCGACTTCGGGACTCCTGTGGTGAAGTGTTTCTACACTTCCAACTCTCGGTATCTGAAACTTTGATTTTTCGTCCTGCGGAACTCCGAAATAGAGTGTGCCTGTTTTGGGATTTCAGCATTTCGCATTTCGCGACTTCGGGACTACTGTGGTGAAATGTTTCTACACTTCCAACTCCCGGTATCTGAAACTTCGATTTTCCGTTCTACGAAACTCCGAAATGGAGTGTGCCTGTTTCAGGATTTAGGAATTTTCCATTTTGCGACTTTGGGACTCCTATGGTGAAGTGTTTCTACACTTCCAACTCCCGGTATCTGAAACTCTGATTTCCAAGTCTACGAAACTCTGAAATGGAGTCTTTGACATGCTCTGATATTTCGCATTTTGGGATTTTCTGCCATGCGATCATCGTTGCGTTGCTGGTCTTGCCACTTTCTCTTGTTCATCATCCTCAGGCTGAGCTTGCCATCAATGAAAAACAAATACTCTGCCTTCTGTCTGCCCGTAATAAATATGCCAACAATGTAATCAACCAACACTTTATTCCTAATTTGAGTAATAACCCATTATCAACAACTTCCCATTCCAAACAGAGACAAGTAGAAACTGTTATCACATATAGTTCTCAAGGGTAGCAGGTTGTCCAAGTTCACAGCCTGCACAAGAAACATCAAAGCACAGCGTTCAGAGCAGTCCATTTCAGGCATGAAATGCAAATAACAGGTGAGATCAGCTTCAGTGACGAACATTCTTGAGAATATCAGATCGGCAATTCGCAGGAATCAGGGGTTCGAAATATTGTTAAAGTTGTTTGTCAAAGGTTCGAAGTCCCGAAACCTGAAGTGAGCATGATTCATCCGATCTTGAGGGGAGCAGGTGGAAGTTTATCCAAGCATTCAAGGAAATGAGCTTTGGGAGTTTCAAAGTCAAAAGTGCATAAAACTTCTGAAGAGACGAAGCCCGAACTCCCGAAGCAATCATGGACCATTGATCTCAATATCAGCAGGGAGTTGTTGATCTTAGCGGCAATGCCTCCCAAATTCTCGAAGGCCCGAAGCGTCGAAGTGCCCAAAGTCCCGAAGGCCCGAAGCGCCAAAGTGCCCAAAGTCCCGAAGCACCCGAAGTCTCGAAGACCCGAAACACCCGAAGCCCGAAGGCCCAGAGTAAGTCTCAGTTGTTCAATTCAAATGGACACGTTGTGCCAGATCTAGGGCTCCGAAGGAAAGTGAAGGGGAAAAAGTGAGATTTGAGTTTTATTTTCTCGGATCCCAGAGACCCGAAAGGATATTAGTCGTTGATCCAGAATCCATGTGTTTCCAGATCCTTAGCTTTAGGTAAAAGTGCATGGAAGAGGATGAGGTTTGAGATTTGATTTTTCCCAGAGTCTAGAGACCCTAAGGAGATCTCAGTCGTTTATTTAAGAGGATACATGGTAGTTATCAGTATGGAAATCTAGCACACTCGTTCGTTGTGACACCTGGCACCTGTTCGGCAGTGACATGTGGCACTCATTATAGGCAGTCATGGGCATATCATTCGCTTCATTCTTAGTGACATGTGTCACTTCTCTTTCATGACACATCACCATAGTAGCGACAGGTCATCCTCTGGGAGGTGTTATTTTTCAACATCAAGAGCATCGTCCCCCTCCCCTAGGGCATAGTTTGGCAGATTCTAAAGTTGGCGGACGGTTAAGCTTGGAAGTAGCGCTAAATATAGCATGTGCACTCAGATCACAGATCAGGACCAGACCTACAGCCACAGTCCATTGCAGGGATGCAACATGCTCGGTCGATATTTTTCTTGAGTTGTCCCGCAATGGAAACCATGGTATGGAGAAAATGCTATGTGGAGAAATGTGATGGATTGCGGAACCAAAAGCAGTCTGAATCCAAACCGCTTTTGATGACCCCACAATCTTGTTTTTATATGGCATCCTCTCCGAGAGAAGCGCATAGCCACCCCTAAACATTAGGTCTTTTTCAATCTCCAAGGAGGCAGTTAATGAAAATAGAGCTCGTGGTTGAAACCTCGGCTCACTCTATAAATGGAAGGCATGGAAGGATCGGCCGTGGGGACTGAACCGTCAACCTGTGGTACCCCTGTGGGCAGATTTTCCTACAAAACCCATGTCGATCTGATCTCACGTCTGATAAAGGGGTGCACGTCCAGTCTGACAGAAGAAATCGCAGATGCAATGCTTTTAATGTAGTGATCAGATCACACTCCTCATAGTGGTGAATTGTTCTGAGTATAAATAATTAGTTTTAATGTTTTGTTAAGGGGTCAACTGGTTGAGTAGAGCTCCCTATTTTGTAATGTTTTGATGTCAGAATTGTTCTCTAGTTATGTATCAAATTTGAGACTTTCAGATTAATAGAATTCAGCCTCTTTTCATCTCTTTGTAAAAACTATGCTAAAACACTTGGGCATGGAGGATCCAGTCGAGGGTTTTTATGTTGTTGTAATGTAGGTTTGATTGTAGCGGTATCGCGACTAGTTTTAGTCATCTTCCTTGTGATATTTTCCCCTCTTACATTGAATGGCTCGGGCATGGAGGATCCAGTCGAGTTGTTGTAGCTACATGGTGATGTAGGTTTGATCATTGTGTTGTTGTGACTTTGTTGTTTGGACATATTTCAGTGTCTAAAGCTTAAGCTTAAGAGTGATATTGAGTCTAATTTTTTATTCTCCAAGTTACTTGAAGGCCTGATTCCCATAGCAGTCTTTTCCACCTTTCTTAAAGTCTTCCCTCTGCTCACACTTAAACTCAATTTGCTAACTAAAGTTAGTTGTGGCCCTCACTTCCCTGTGCATTTCTTGTCTAGTTCTGTGTTGAACATCATTCATATATTGAGTTTTATCCATTGACCTCCACTCATATAAAATCAACATCCACCAAAAACTCTGATGGGTATTGGGCTTATCCTCCTTCAATCTGAGGGTGACTCTCAGTGCTAACATTATTGGTGCCGTTGTCGAGGAACAAATTGAATACATTTCCTTGGGTAAGAACAACAATGAGATTTTGATTCTAAAGGTGCATCAAACATCAAAACCATTGAATATTGCAACTTGCACCTGGTGACTCCACTATCGAAGACTCCACTGGGGAGGATCTTATTGACAGAAATATGACCATACTGAAGGGGAAGACCAGGTATCAGTTTATGAACTTAATTCATGAAATCTTGTTCTTTTTTATCAGCTCATTTCTCTCTTTCCCTTCACATATAAAGAGGATTATCCTCTACTTTGTCTATTTAGATGATAATAGGCATTCCTTTATTTATCCATTCTTGGAAGAAGAAAACATTCCCTCCTCTTGTGTTGTAGATACTGATCTCATGTCTTCACCTCTACCTATTCATAAAAGTGACATTTGTATTGCATCTCCTCTTGAAATTGATCACCCTTGTAGCCCTGAGGAGGTTGAAAATAATTCACAGTCTTCTCAAATCTTGTTACCCTCTATTATTCATGTTGAGCCTTGCCATCAACTCGTTGATCCTCATGATCAACCCACTGCTTTTCAAATTAAAATCAAAAAAAAGTTGTTTAAACCTTTAAGGCTGCCACATGACCTTCATCCTTATCCTCGTTATTCCTTTGAGTATCTTCCTCGGTTTTCTAGAGAGGATCATATTACATCTGAGAGGCATTTGGAGGCCTTTGAGAGCTTTGTCAATCAGTTTAAGATTGTTCATGATAATGTTTCCATGAGGTTGTTCTCACAATCCCTGTCTGGAGATTTTGTTGTGTGGTTTAGATGTCTGGAAGTGAGTTCTATTGTCTCCTGGACTGAGCTATGCCATGCATTTTTAAAGTGTTGGGGTGAGAACAAGTCCCTTGATCAATACTAGTTTGAGTTTAATGCCTTGAGGAGAGGGGAAGAGGAAGCCTTGGTTATATTCAACAGGACGTTTTACATTGTTTATCATAGTATGCCTATGGAGATCAGACCCATAGAGACTGTTGACATGGTGTACTATGTCATGGCTCAGCATCCAGAGCTGGTCCTTCTCCTAAGAGAGAGGAAATCTTCATCGTTGAGACACCTATTTGAAGATGTTGAAGAAGTTGAAGAGAACATCAGGGATAGCAAGGGGGTTCATATGCAAGCATATCTTGAAAAATTGCATGTGCCTAAGGAATAATATTGTCAGCATGTTTCAGATTATGAGCAAGAAGATAGTGATTACAAATCAGAGCTGGAACAACAACAAGGAAAAGAGACCGCAGTTGTTGATGATCAAGAGTTGTTTTCGAAGAAGCAGGGATGTTTTTTATTTGCAAGCAGAGAGGCATTTACAAAGGAGCAGCCTGGTCTTCTAAAGCAGTCAGGATTCTGTCACACGATTCATGATCCTATGGCTATACACATGGAATCATATGTTTCAGATTTTGAGGATTTCCAAGAGCATACCATGGAGTCTTTTCCTTTATACATTGAGGAAAAACATTGTGTGGAAATCCTTCATTTTGTGCCTACAAAATACAAAGGGCAGAGCTTTCCCATGTTTCTTGTTTATGATGATTATGACTCAGATACTTGGGAGATTCATGAAGAAGAAGAGGGAGAACCAAATGCACAGTTCATATCCTTCCTAGAGCCTGCAAATGAGAAACCATCACCTAGGATGAGTTAGCCTACATCAGTCATTTGCTTGCCTGTGCTTGTCAGAGACATTAAGCCATGTGTGAGAAATTGTAAGATAGAGCATGTTTTATGTCACCACCCAAGTGGGTTTTTTCATTTTCTCTATGAACCTGTAAGGGAGTACATCAAGTTGCATTTCCTTCATGTCTTGGAGCCACTCATCTTTATCCTAACTTCATCACTGGGAGGAGAGATGAAAAGCGTAATCATTTTGCTATCACAGTTACATTGTTTTTATTTGATCAGTGACAGAGTAAACAAGTTTGTAGCTAGGGAGTTTCTTGAATGGCTATGGTGGAAGTTTTCTTTCACCTAGCGCTTTGTAAAAATCAATTAGTCTAGGAATGTACATAAATAAGCTCCTCCTGGAGCCCATGTATTTTTCTTTCGTTTTTAGGATAGTGTGCTTGTCAACCTTTAATCCTCAGTAGGATTTTTTTTGAGCATGACTCCATAGCCCAATGCATAAGGAGACTAGAACTGTTTGTTCTTGGTATCTCGCACGAAGCATTCCATCCATTGTGGAGCCAAATGTTATCACATATAGCTTTCAAGGGCATCATGTTGCCCAAGTTCACAGCCTACACAAGAAAATTCATAGCACAGTGTTCAGAGTAGTCCATTTTGGGTTCGAAATGCAATCAACAGGTGATATCAGCTTCAGCGGCAGACATTCCTGAGAATATCATATCAGCGATTCGCAGGAATCGGGGGTTCAAAATATTCTTAAAGTTGTTTTTCAAAGGTCCGAAGTCTCGAAAACTAAATTGAGCATGAGTCGTCTTATCTTGAGGGGGACAGGTGGTAGCCGATCCAAGCATTCAAGGAAATGAGCTTCAAGAGTTTTGAAGTGAGAAATGCATAAAACATCTTAAGACCCGAAGCCCGAACTCCCAAAGCAATCGTGGACCATTGATCTCAAAATTAGTAGGGAATCATTGATATTAGCGAAAGTACCTCCCAATGTCATGGAGTCTTGAAGCATTGAATTTCTCGAAGTCCCAAAGGCCTAAAGCACCAAAGTGCACGAAGTCCCGAAGACCTGAAACACCCTAAGCCCGAAGGCCCGGAGTAAGTCTCAGTCGTTCAATTCAAATGGACACACAGCACCATATCTAGGGCTCCGAGGGAAAGTGAAGAGGAAAACGTGAGATTTGAGTTTGATTTTTCTGAAGCCTGGAGACCCGAAGGGATCTTAGCCATTGATCCAGTAGCCACATGTCACCAAATCCTTAGCTCTGGGTAAAAGCGCATGGTAGAGGATGAGGTTTGAGATTTTATTTTCCCAGAGTCTGGAGACCCGAAGGAGATCTCAGTCGTCGATTTAAGAGGATACGTGGAAGTTATCAGTATGGACATATGGCGCACTCATCGATCATGACACCTGGCACCTGTTCAGCAGTGACATGTGGCACTCAGTCCAGGCAGTTGTGGGCATATCATTTTCTTCTTTCTCAATGACACATGACACTTCTCTTTCATGACACATCAGCATAGCAGCAACAGGTCATCCTCCAGGAGGTGTTATTGTTTAACATCAAAAGTAGCGCCCCCCTCCCCAGGGCACAGTTTGGTGGATTCTAAATTTGGCGGGCAGTTAAGCTTGGCAGTAGCACTAAATCTAGCAGGTGCACTCAGATCGAAGATCAGGACAAGACCTATAGCCATATTCCATGACGGGTACGCAACATGCTCGGGCGATATTTTTCTTGAGCGATCCCGCAATGGAAACCATGGTATGGAGAAAATGCTACGTGGCGAAATGTGATGGATTATGGGCCCAAAAGCGGTCTAAATCCAAACCAGTTTTGACGGCTCCACAATCTCGTTTTTATATGGAATCATATCCAAGAGCAACGTGTAGCCACCCCTTAATAATTAGGTCTTGTTCAATCTTCAAGGAGGCAATTAATGAAAATAGAGTTGGTGGTTCAAACCTCGGCTCTCTCCATAAATGGAAGGCATGGAAGGCCTAGCCGTGGGGATTGAACCATAAGCCCATGGTACCCCTGTGGGTAGATTTTCCTACAAAACCCATGTTGATCTGAGCTCACGTCTGACAAAGGGGTGCACGTTCAGTTGACAGAAGAACTCGCAGACACAATTCTTTGAATGTAGTGATCAGATCACACTCCTGGTAGTGGCGAATTGTTCTGAGTATAAATAAGTAGTTTTGATATTTTGTTAAGGGGTCAACTGGTTGAGAAGAGCTCCCTATTTTGTAATGTTTTGATGCCAAAACTGTTCTCTGGTTATGTATCGGATTTGAGACTTTCAGATTAATAGAAGACAACCTCTTTTCATCTCTTTGTAAAAACTATGCTAAAACACTCGGGCATGGAGGATCCAGTTGAGGGTTGTTATGCTCTTGTAATGTATGTTTGATTGTAGCGGTATCGTGACCAGTTTTAGTCAGCTTCCTTGTGGTCTTTTCCCCTCTTACACTAAATGGTTCAAGAATGGAGGATCTAGTCGAGTTGTTGTAGCTGCATGGTGATGTAGGTTTGATCATTATGTTGTTGTAATTGTGTTGTTTGGACATATTTCAGTGTCTGAAGTTTGAGCTTAAGAGTGATCTTGAGTCTGAGTTTTTCTTCTCCAAGTTGCTTGAAGGCCTAATTCCCATAGCAGTCTTGTCCACCTTTCTTACTAAGTCTTCCCTCTGCTCACACTTAAACTCAATTCACTGACTGAAGTTAGTTGTGGCCCTCACTTCCCTGTGCATTTCTTTTCCAATTCTGTGTTGAACATCATTCATATATTGAGTTTTGTCCATTGACCTCCACTCATATAAAACCAACATCCACTAAAAAAATTGATGGGTACTAGGCTTATCCTCTCGCAATATTAGGGTGACTATCAGTGCTAATAGAAACCAACAACATAATATGTTTTCCAAACTTTATTTCAGATTTCTCAACCAACCAAACAATAAGAGTGATAATTACATCATTTAAGTAGGATAATAAATTCTACAAGTATCTATCACATGAAATCCATAACATGAAATAAACTTATCATGACAATACAAAACACATAAATCACTTATCTGAAACTTAGAATTAGCAAGAAATTGCTAAAGGGTGTTCCATTTTCCACCCAACCATAGGCACAACTTCTCTTGGTGTATTTTACATCTGACCACCCCCTAGCCAGAGTATGATGCCATGAGAGAATTTTTTTTCTTAGAAAACAACAAGGGATGAAGGTTACTCTCCTTCTCCCATAGGACCTGACAGTCCAATCTTCTATCCACCAAGCAAGGGGTTCTATTGTGATTGCTCACTCAATCACTAAATATCTCTATAGGCCCATTTATCAGCTTGATTAGAAAACACCACCCAATAGTTCTTATACCCAAAACAATTTATCTTCTCAGTTATCTTATGAACTAGAGGGCTTCACATGCTCTTCCTCTTTAGATCTAGTCCCTAGACCCATTCGTGTGTCTCCCCTCCTTTTGCCCATGATTTTCCTCTTTTTTTATTTTCTTCTACAACAATATTTCATGGGTCCATTTCCCAATTCGTGTGTTATATTAGGAAGTTTCCAAATGGGGTACTATGTCCATCTCTTCATTGACTCTTGAGGATTACTTCCCAACTACCAACTTGAATGGTAATTAAATTCTCTAGAAAAGAGGATTGTTCTAGGTATAGACATGTTAAATCTAGTAGAGTACTAATCTGGAATGGTTCATTTAAACCATTACTAGATCCCCTCACCATCCCCTCTCATGCATCATAATTTGCATTAGCAACACCTTCCGCAGTTGTTCAACAATTTCCATTTTTATTTAATAGAAGAAAAAAATTTCATTAACTTCTTAACAAAGGTTCATCATTTTCCAAAATCCATGCATAGCATAACTGCCCATATTATTTTAGCAATAACATAATTATATTTACAAGCTTGGGTAAATAAGGGTGTTACATATTAGACTTAGGATTAATTATAACTCTTTGGGGGATAGTTTGTTGTCCTTCCCCATTTTTTTTCTTTTAATTCTTAGCAGCAACGAGTCCCACATACTCGTCAGAAATGCTACATCAAATAAGAGTAGGTCTAATTGGGACCTGCCATGAGGATTTATCCCTTACCTTCTTGACAGGAAATTTGGACCCATCAATAGAAATGGTGCCAGAAGGAGGTCCAAATGACAAGCTAAGTCTATGGATTTATTCTGATTAACTTTTTTTTATTTACTTATGGTTCTATCCCATATCCCTTTATGGAGATGTTTTTCTGGTATTGTACCTCCTAGAAATATTTTACATTTTTTATCGCAACTTAAATTTGATGGCAATGGTGAGATGGCTACATATGAACATGATTTTAAATTCTAGAAATTTTATTCTTCTCACAATATTACTGATGGAAGTGCCATTTTCAAGTTGTTCACTCTCACTTTTGCAGGCAGGGTCAAGAATTGGTGCAATACCTTTTCAGTTGCCTCTATTCACACATGGGAGCAATTTATGATTCAATTTTGGAATGCTTGTGAGAATTATGATTATGATGATTTATGTGCAGAGATATCAGAACTTAGGAAGAACAAAGATGAATCTCTTGAAGATTTTGTTATCATACTTACTCATCTTTGCTATATATTTCCTTTGGATGATAGGCCCTCTACCAATTAATTAATTTCCTTCTTAGTTTCTCTTATGAATGAAACATATGAGTGAGTGGTTGACAAATCTAAATAATGTATTAATTTTTCTTTACATGTTGATTTGGATGTACATGAAGATGTTGAAAATGATAATGGATTAATTGGACTTCATATGTCTAGATTTTTCTTTACTATGGGGGATATAGATCATAGAGATAATTATTTTTCAGGAGAAACATATGTATCCTCTCACCACTCCATTCCCCATTTATTTCCTTGTGATGAAAAAGAGACCTATTGTGTTATAAATTTGAGTTCATATTTTTCTATAGCTGACCAAGAGGATGTTTTTCCTATTGATAATGGGACACTTCGGGTCACACCGATGGTTATGTCAGGTTCTCATTATCATATCTCGTATTTTGCATCACAATAAATGGAAGAGGAATATATTGGTAAAGGCATAATGTTAATCATGTTTTTAATAAAGATAATCTGGACACTCATGAAATCAATATTTCCTCACCCATGAATAATTTGGAATTAGTGTCTTTTGATTTGGATAGTTATGCTACTACAAATTCTCCTAGCCTAAATGAGATGGATCAAGAAGTTTTTTCTACTGTTGGTGGATTATTTAATGAAACTTCTTGTTCTAAAATTTCTTGCGATGTGCTCCTCTCCTCTAACCGTGAGCATGCTATGAAATATATTTCAAATTCTCATATTGTGCAGGAGAACGACAACCACATCGATCTCTTCACTTCAGGAGAAGAAATTAAAATACAAGACATACCACTTATATCACAACAATCCACTTTTTTCTTAGAAGAAGAATACCATGTTGAAGAAGAATGTGTTGATTGTGAAACCATTCCTAGTATGAATCCCATTGATTCACAATCAACTGACGATGTTCTTAAGGAAGAGGAAATACCATTCAGGGAGTCACTTGTTGAAAATGTTTCATGTTCACGAGAATCTTTTAATTCTATTAATTCTTTCACTTATTGTTATTTATATACTAATCTCTTTAATGATTTTATTTTGAAGGAAGCCACCCATTGTTCTATTCAAATGAACTCAATAGGGATGAAACATTTTGAAGTACTTTATGGTGGTAATGTGCATATGGAAGATAGAGAGGATAAGGCCTCTTCCCTTGAACTTAACACAACTATGCCTCATCATCCTTCTTCATGGGATGAAGGAAATGTCGTAGCGGATGTGTATATCAAGATGTCTTCTTCTTTTTCATATTAATTTTGTATCAATAAAGAATGTTCTTTTTCACTTATCCCTTTACCTGGTATTTTTGATACTATTGGATCTCACCATTGTTTTGATCTCATCTCGCATACCATGGTGGATTCTGGTCCATGTGTATCATTTGATTCCACTAATTTGTCTCAAGTTGATGGTTACTTGAAGTATGAGTCTGGGGAGGCTTGTCAAGAAAATGAGGCACTTCGGTCTACACCGATGGTTATGATAGGATCACATTATTTTGGTTTGTCTTCAAGGATAAATAAGCATATCAACACAACGATTCTCTCACCAATTACACTTCATGCAAATTCTAGGAATATTTCTCATTTGGTATGTGACTTTCTCGTAGACTCCCTACATCAATTCTATGTCATTCATAATAGAATCTATGATAGAATTGGAGCATGGTTGGAGTAATTGTATTCATCTAATGTTCACATGGATTATCACAATGACATTTTTAATATATGGTGACTAATGTTTTTGATGTTTTAATTCTTCCTACTTTTAGTCTATTTTTATTCCAAGTTATATCACTAATATTTTGTCATTAACATATGTTTGCAGGTTTTGGATTATATGGATGGCTACATTGGCATTATGAATTTACATAACTCATTTTTCATTCGTTGTAACATAGGATAGGAGTAGGGTAGAATAGGCTAGTGTCCTTTCTTCACGCATAGTTTATTTTTGCTTCCTAGTTTTTTAATTAGTTTTCTATTTTCCTTTTCTCTTATTTACAATTGGTTGAATAGTACATGAATTCTCAACAAAGGTGGAAAGAGATCGAAGGATTCACCACTAAATTTTCCATTGAATGGACTTTTTTGAATTTAATTTTGATATGAAAAAATTGTTTTTTTTTCATTCTCAAAACTCTCTATGTGTGGGACAATTTTCAAATCCTTGCTTATATTCGTTCTCAATTATGCCAAATCTTTCTTAAGCATTATTCTATCTTACAAGTGGGTCTTTTAAGTAAAGAATGTTATTCAATCCCTCTTGTGGCAAGACTCAACACTCATGTTGGTTCTATATTCATATATACATGATTATGACTTGAAGAATTTGCTTGATTGGATCTTTAGAAGTATTGATCTTGTTGTCCCATACATATTGAATTTAAATTTTGAGTTATTAATTATGCCCATATGAAATCCAAGCCACTCCAACTCCTTGAAAATTCTTTGGATGATTATTTCATCATAGTCTTGAAGTTATCCAACTGGCTTCTTTCAAATTGATTATTTTCTTACGATTGCTTTCAGCCAACGTGATTTTTCTGTATGGAATTTTTAGCACACTGAGCTTAGCTTATTTTTATTTCTTTTGAGTTATTTTCTTTCAACACTTTTAGTTTTAATATTTTACATTGGTTGTGTTGGATATTTACAACTTTGGGCAGTCATTATCCACAACAAAGTAAGAGAATATCCATCTACACCATTACAGAAGCCCCATGAAGAAGTTCAATACCCAGGAAGAGAAGTCATTCCCAGAGGAAAATAATAAAGTAATTGAAGACGTGAAAATGAGAAGTCGGCCCTAAAGTGGTGCCCATATTAGTATAAATACAGGACTGGCTCATTTCATTTGGATAGGAAAATGGTTCTCCTTTATGTAGTGCGCACAAGGAAGTTGCAGTTGTAGTTGTGCTATTTCTCTATATATTGGTTCTGGTTATCTTGGAGAGTGTGACACACTTGGAAAAGCTCTTTCTTGGTTATTCTAGATCATCTTATTGAGATGCTAGGTCTTGGACATGCTAGCCTTGGGGAAGATCTTCTTTGTATGGTATTTTGGTTATATCATGGTGATGTATTGGTAATATCTTGGATTGAATTCTTCTATAGAAAAGTTGTTGGGTTTTCTCCCAAGGTTAGGTTTCCCAAGATAAACTCTTGTTTTCTTGTGTTTATAATGCATGGTTAATATTTCTAGATCTTGTTATTTTCGGTGCAATACTATAGTTGATATTTTTAGTGTATAGTTATTCTATGATAAATGTTGTATAAAAGTGAATCTTTTTATTAAATCATAAGGAAATAACTATCGTATTTGAGAATCATATAAACATCGACATGGTTTCAAAGCTAGTTGAAATATTGCCACTGCACAGGTTATGTTTGTCACTGCACATGAAATTTTCCACTGCATAGATATGAACTTGTCAAGTTCAATGAGCAATTTATTGGAGGGCGTTGAGATTAATTTTTCCATATATAAACTCACCTTAACCTGGAACACCTCATGGTAGTCTCAGATTACAACTTGGTGAAAGTTGAAATTTCTCATTACAATTGCAGTTGCAGTTGCCAGTCACAGTTGCAGTTGAATTTGTAGTTACAGTTGTTGTTGTAAGTTGCCAGTTGCAATTGTAGTTTCCAATTACCAATTTTTTGTTGCACAAACCTTGAAATTAGAAGAAAATTTGGATGGTGCTACAAATTTCATAGGTATGCACTTGTATATAAGTTATATCATGAGGGTGTTTGTAGGAAATGTACACTTGGAAAAAGGACATTTGTTCAAGTAGTAATAGTAGGTCCAAAAGGATCATAGATATAGTGCACTCAGAGGAAGCTCAAGAGTTGGTGGAAGAAATGATGATGTCTCCTACAATATATGGAAACTTGAAATCAAATGGGACAACAGCAGTAAGATTCCAAGTTTGCATATCAGGTTTGATATTTTAAATTGTTGTGTCTTATGTATATGTTGTAAATGGGACAACAGTCTTTAGAGTTCTATTATTGTCGATTATTTTTGCTATCAAATGTATTTAATATTTTTGGTACTATGATCATTATGTAAATGCTCATTTTTTAGTACTAAAGATGCACTTTTTTGCAATATAGAGTTAATCTCCTCTAGGAGATGTTCTTGGTTGTTGTCTTTGTCCTAGGCAGGTTACCTTGTAAATTCCATGGAGGTTACCATGGAGATGTTCTTGTTTTGTTCCAGGCAGTTTAACACGAAGGAATGACTGGCCACGGGTGATATCTTTGAGAGGGATCCATAGTGACAGTTGTAGGTGACAAAAATATTATATGGTCTCTAGTTTGAGACATGGAGCAAGCTATCCAGACATGAAGTTGTATACATGATAGTATACATCCATATATCGAAGGCAAAGAAGATGAAGTTAGAATCTTCAAAAAAGAAGGATACTTTTGTGGGATATAGAGTGTTCCACGTGGATATTGATAGTGAGGAGCATAAGATTCTGAAAGATGATAATACAGATCCCTCTAGTTTATTTTTTTACTCTTTAGATCATCGAAAAGAGTCAGTAGATCCAGAAGATCTAGTGGTTCTACCTAGAGATGTTGGAGTGACCAGGTAGAGATCAACATGGCTTCGTGATATGTTGAAAAATGCAGTGAGACATGTAGCTCTTCGTGATACTCAGAGTTTCTCAAGTTACATGGAATCACATCATTGATTCCACAACCTTCCAATTATGAGGAGAAGCAGGTGGCTCCACCACTAGTGAGGCAGACGTCCCCACCTAGTACAAATTCATAGGAAGCTAGAGTTTAGAGGGATTTATCCCTCGTGATCTAATAGGGAGGAGAAACCTCCCAAGACAGTTCATTGGATATCAGACTTCAGAGATGAAGAGGGAGAAGATGACTCCAAAGACTGTACAGACTCAAAGGGAGTCATGTTTCATAGGCAGCATGGTACTCCAGGATTGATGGATACTTAATGAGCTTGGTTTTAACCAAGAATGATGCAAACTCAAAGTGAGCATGATCTCAGAGAGAGTTGGTTGGCTCAGAGGGAGAGTCTATCATTCAGATGGAATTTCCCCTCAAGTTCAAGTGGGAGAAATACATCTTCTAGGACTGACAGATAGGCGTCATGAGTTGATCATGAGGATAGAAAGAAGCTTCAGAGGAAGGAGGATTCTAGGAGATGTGATACCTTTTGGGAGGATCCACTTGTTTCAATAGAATTTTCTACAGTGATATAGGAGGAAGCAAGTCAGGAGGATTGGGGTATGGATTTTTCCTCAGTCATATAGGGAGCATCTAGTGAGGTAGATTGGACAATAAAGCCTGCTTTAGTGATAGAGGGAGTTGGCCTCATAGTTTAATATGGAGGATCTTGGTCAAATGTACTCTTAGTATAAGAGGTTTGACAGAGATCAGATGAGATCTTCCTCAATCAGAGGATACTGATGAGATTCGATATGATGGAATGCAAGTACATGGTTACACCTATGGAGACAAATCTAAATAAGTTGAGTGACTCTGCTTATCATTCATATTTGGTGGATCCCATGATATACAAGAAGTTGATTGGATCCTTGATATACCTGGTTAACATTAGGTCAAATACTTGTTTTTCACCTTGAGCCAGTTTATGGTGGAGCCAAGACACTACCATTGGGTTGCAACAAAGCATGTGTTGAGGTACCAGCATGGTACAATTGGATATGGCTTGTCTCGGGTGATGAAGTGAGGTTGCAGATATATACAGATTATGATTGAGCAGGGAGTGAAATAGACATATTGAGCACCTCAGGGTGTTGCTTCAATTTGGAATCAATTATGTTTTCTGAGATAAGATGGAAGCATGCTTTTGTAGCACTCATCATAGTAGAGAGACAAATCTAAAGAAGTTGAGTGACTCTGCTTCAAATTCATATTTGGTGGATCCCATGATATATAAGCAGTTTATTGAATCCTTGATATACCTGTGTAACACACCCACTACCATAATTTTAAAAACTTTGGGTTTAATCTCCCATACATGGGAAATCTCCCTAAACTTCGCATTAGCGAAATGCCAATCCCCGGTTCTATATCGGGATATCGCGACTCGGGAGTTCGCGATTCACGCGAACACAAATTACATACACAACAAAACCCCGATCCCCTATGGTCAACGGGTCAACACTTCCCTCTATCGGAGATTACCCTATCGGGAAATCGGCGCATGAAATGTCGTGGTTCTCTTACACGGTGAATCCCCGAACCCCGAACTCCGATATGTTTCCACCTGTACTCCACCGGCGATCGCGGTCCCACACGCCACGTCACTTCGGGATTTCGTGGATCGCGAATCCGCGATGCATGACTCTTTGACGTCGAGAACCCCGATTCTCCGAACGCCAAATCCCCGAAGTCCGATGCCACCTGTCCTCCACTCGGCTATCGGGAAATCGCGATTCAGGAAATCGCGGTTCCTGGTGCACAAGGTCACAGACCTTGCCAAACCTCGAATCCCGACTCCTCAGGATCCTTCGCCACGTGCCCCCATCCTGATCGACGGTTCAGATTGATTCGGGGAATCACGACTCGCGATTTCACGAGGTGTAGAACTCTCACCTTATCAATCCCCGAACGCCGAAACCCCGAAGTCTGATGGACTTTGGTTCTCCACACCTGTACTCACGGGATTATCTCCCGCGCAACTCCTCCATGATCGGACGGTCCTTGGGATTTCGCGAAACTTCACAGGGATTACAAGTCGTCGATCCTCTTCCTCTTGAGATCCTTTCGGGAAATCACGGATCGCGGTTTCCTATTGCACAATTTCCTTACCATCGAAACTCCGATGATCAAAACGCTGACGGCGCCCGATCTTTTGCCACATGTCCCCGCAGACGGACGGCTATGATTGTACCGGGATTTTCCTACGGTGTTCCCGACTCTTTCTGAGTGCTTGACACGCGTCCTCCCTACTGCTCCGTCCTCCTCCGCTTATGGACTTGACAGCTGGCTCCCACTCATCGGGGTTTCGCGGTTCGTGACTCTGTATGGCAAGAGTTTCTTGCATTCGAAAACCCCGATATGCCGAACCCCGACTGTTATCACTCCAGGAAACTACTTAGGGTTGTAATCTAAGTATGCCTGGTAACTTAAGAAATCACTAATAATCAA
>ML779383.1:725158-819525 GCA_009831015.1 Picea engelmannii
GCAATAAATTCAAACTGTCATTTTACATTCATTGACCTCTTCCTGCAGGTCCATTTACATCACATATTCATGCTTATGAGTTTTGCCATAGTCCTTGGCCAGTTCATTTATATTTACAATCTGGGGGAAACAGGGTGTTACAACCTGGTTAACACTATGTCAGATACTTGCTTTGCACCTTGAGCCAATTTATGGTGGAGCCAAGACACTACCATTGTGATGCAACAAAGCATGTGTTGAGGTACCAACATGGTACAATTGGATATGGTTTGTCTCAGATGATGAAGTGAGGTTGCAGATATATATAGATTCTGATTGAGCAGGGAGTGAAGTAGACATATTTAGGACCTCAAGGTGTTGCTTCAGCTTGGAATCAATTATGTTTTTTGAGATAATATGGAAGCATGCTTCTGTAGCACTCATCACAATAGATATGGAGTATGTCATATTCAGTGTCTCAAGTCATAAAGTGGTGAAAATTCATAATATTCTTAAAATACTTCATCTGAGACATGGTATAGAAAGGAGCAATGAAGCTCCAGTACTTATCCACGGATGAGCATATTGCAAATATCCTCCCAGAGTGTCCATGTTGATTTGGCTGAGGACGATGATACTCAGGATTAGCCATGTTGATTTGGCTAGTGATGAATGTTGATGTTTCAACATTGGGCAGAAATTATCCCAGATTGGTCATGCACAAGGCTATGCTAGTGCTGATATGACCAAAGGGAGAATGATCATTCATTCGCAGGGCTCTTCTAGTGGTGAATGGCCCAGGTATGTTGATATTTTCCAGGCCATAGCATCAGGAAGAAATTATTCTATATATCATGCAAGGGGCTATGCTAGTGTTGATATGACCAAAAGAGAATGATTTATTCACTTACAGGGCTCTTCTAGTAGTGAATGGCCCATAGCATCGGGCAGACATTATCCTAGATTGGTCATGCATGGGGCTATGTTAGTGTTAATATGACCAAAGGAGAATGATTCATTCACTTATAAGGCTCTAATAGTAGTGCATGGTCCATAGCATAGGGCAGACATTATCCCATATTGGTCATGTACAAGGATAGGTTAGTACTGATATGACCAAGGTTAAATGATTCATGCATCCACAGAGCTTTTCTAGTGGTGAATGGCCCATGTATAGTCCTTCTCCTGTCAAGGAGTAGATGGACTCACGATGTTATCACATGCATATTCAAGGATGGAATGTGTGTGTTTAGATGGAATATCAATATGGCTCATGAAGAAACCTTTCTGTGACAAAAAAAATCCAAGTATGGAGAATGTCTCCCTCGTTGAGAGTGAGTGTTGGAGATTTTCAACTTCAGGTAGTCATTCTACACAAGAAAGTATAAGAAGACCCATCTACACCGGTAAAGAAGCCCCAGGAAGAGAATCCATCCCCACGGGAAAATAATAAATTAATTGAAGACCCAGAAATAAGAAGTTGACCCCATACTGGCACCTATATTAGTATAAATACATGAATGGCTCATTTCATTCAGACAAGAAGATGGTTCTCCTTTTTGTAGTGTGCACTAGGAAATTGCAGCTGCAGTTGTGTTATTTCTCTATATCTTGGTTCTGGTTATCTTGGAGAGTGTGCCACACTTGGAGAACCTCTTTATTGGTTATTTTGGGTCATCTTATTGAGGCGTTATCCTTGGGGAGGATCTTCTCTGTATGGTATTGTTGGGCTCATGATTTGGTTGTTTTATGATGATGATCGAATCCTTTTTTGTACTGGTATTATATGTATTAATAACCATTTTGAATATGTTTTCAAAGGATTTTATATCAATTCATCGTGGATCTACAACATGTATGTGAAATTGATGTTTTTCAATGGTTTTGAGTTAAATTCGATTTGATTTAGTGTTTAAGAGAATCTAATTCACGATCTATGTGTCAAAGGACAAATTCACAATGCAATTTTTCATTCGATACCTCATCTGGCACTCCATCCTGTACGTGATCTGGCACTCCATCTAGCACGCAATCCAGCACTCAGAGCGTGGAGGAGTTGGCGGTTGTTGCATTGGCGTCCTGTGGTGGACGAATCAACGACCTAGGTTTTGTGCCCCCTCGTGGCCTCCAGCTACTGAGCTCTTGACATATCAGATTAGGCAGTTATTCTAATCATTGAGTGGCTCATTTAGTTTCTAGAAGCCAAAGCAATTAGCATCTCATTTAATGAATTTTCTATCTTTAGAGGAGGTCGACCCTTCTAGTGGTCGACCTCTCGGGTTGTAATTCGCCTATAAATACCACCATTAGTGGCAAGACTAAAGACAAGAATTGTTAAGAAGAGTTTCATTATGTAATTCAGACACTCTCTGCAAATTTTGTTCCAGAATTCATTTTTTTTTCATTAATGACAAAATTTCATTGAGTTAAGACTGTGTTTTGTTGTTGGAGAGTAGCCACAACCTGCTAGGGGCCCACTATCGGTCTGGGTAACTATACATCAATAGATATCGTGTGTTTATCTTATTTCTTAGTTAGAAATTATTCTTGTATTTGTGTTGTATGTATTTTTCAGTTTCAATTATTGTATATGTCAATTATAATTTGATTATCTAATTTGTCTTTCTTTAGATGCAGATTGCTTGTAGGAGATGGTTAATTATCATGTTGTGTCTCTTCTTTCTTAGTTATGAATCGTCCTGCAGGATACTAATTTAGATAGTGTATCGAAGTCTTAATTAAGTTACTCTGGTTTTGGAAACTAAAACAGAGCATTAACTTAGACAGGGTATTAGTGTAAGCAGATTTTTAATTTAAGGTTGTTTGTAAGCTGTCATAGATTAATTGTTTCAAGTTTTGATAGTTGTAATCAAGATAAATTCATAGATCTATTTTGTTTATTAATTTTTCCGTAGTATGATAGGATAGAAGTAGATTTGGGATTATGATTTTTAAAAGCATTTTAGTTAATTTTGAAATATGATTCTTAATGATAGATTAGTTCATTTTTATGAAATCCCAATTATGGATTTGAGTTGTAATTTCTAATTAGCATTAGTCAAGAGTTGTAGATTTGCACATAGTGTTTTTATTGTCATTCTAAATATGAATTTGAATTAAGATTTTCAATTAAGAATTGAATTATGAGTTTATAGCTTCGCTTAAATTAGTGATTTTAATAGAGTACTTTCCAGCAGTTATGTGATAGAGTGAATGATCGATGTTTACTTGAATTGTCATTAGTAGTTAGATGCCATCGGGATGTGAGTTCTTTCTTTTCTTGTTTTTAGTTAGGTAGATGAGTGCTCATTCTTGCAAGATATAAATAGTTGTTAGTTCTTCTTAAGAATAGAGTTTTGAAATATGATTTTTAATTATAGGACTAGTTCAGTTTAGATCATAAAATCTCAGTTAAATAGATAGCTTACTTCTTGTTGCTTACTTAAAAAATTGAATAGATTAACTAACTTTAAAATAGATTTCTATTTGCTTATTTAGAAATAGTCCATCAATTCCTTGTTTGAAGTTGCTTAGGGTAAGTAGTTCATAATTCTAGAATTGCTTAAAGCTCTTCATTATTTGAGTTTATTGGCATTAGAGTAGATTGCTCTAGGCTATGCTAGATTAGAGATCTAAACCTGCATATACAGTGCTGGCACCTTGAATCTTACGAGTCAGGTTGACAATTTAATGTCGAAATAGATAGCATATATTTTACACGAAATTTTTGGTGCCGTTGTCGGGGAGGTGCTAAAACGGATAGAGCTTAGGTAGGTAGGTTGCCTTTAATTACACAACAAGGGGGAGGAGAAACTTTAAGACGAGAGGTAAGAACTTGTGCATCCATTTTAATGTGTCACTCCAAAGCCTTTTTGTTCCCTTTCAGCAAGAGTGTTTAATTTTTCTACAAGTTTGCTTATTTTTCTTAGTTTGTTTACTTTTCTCAATTTGTTTACTTTCCTACAATTTACTTTCCCGCAAGCGTGATTTCTTTCCTACACAGTGTGCTTACTTTCCCGCAATTTACTTTACCGCAAGCATGCTTTCTTTCCTGCACAGTGCGTTTACTTTCCCGCAATTTAGTTTTCATGTCAGTGTGTTTATTTTACTGCAAGAGTCTTTTTTCTTTTATTTCTTTTATGTAAGTTTTATTTCTTTTATGTAAGTTTTATTTCTTTCATGCAAGTGTGCTTCCCTTTCGCAAAGTCTGTTTATTTTTCCTTCCAGTATATTTACTTTCATACACGTGTGAGTTTGATTTTGTTCCTGCAATCGTATTTTATTTTATGCTTTGATTTCTTTCATGTAAGTGTGATTTATTTTATGCAAGCGTGGTGTGTTTGGTTTGCGCAAATATTCTTTAAATGTGTCTTTCATCTTTTAGGTAGTTGTGATTAAAAACTTAAAAAAAATAATAAAAAAAAAAAAAAACTTTTGGATGTTTTAAACCCTAGACACTAATCTCTATGTGAGGTAGGATCCATCATCTAGCAAAAAGAATTTGAAAGTGACCATTAGTTTGGAAGAACTCTCTCAAATACTAGCAGCAGTTGGGATTTCTTCTTTTCAGGAAGAACGCATCTTGGCAATAGTCAAGAACTTGTCTACCTCTTCAGAAATGTTAGAAGAATCAAGGTCCTATGAGCTACAAAATGATTTTCTTTGTCAAATTATGAAGGAAGCTGAAAAATTATGGACTACATTCGGTGGAGAGCAATCACTAAGACCTTATATTGAGGAGTTCTCAACATCCATCTCAGTAGATCCTTTATGTACTTCATAAATCAATCATCGAGAAGAAGAGGATTTGCATGGCATGATGAAGGAGAGCATAGAAACTATTGTTGATGAACATCAAGATTACATTGAAATTTGGTTTCAAGAGGTCATCAGGCCACAATACTATTATCTTATTCAACACCTTTTGATGCCAAAACAAGTAGGTTGGTTGGATCTTCATATCCAGGTAATCACTGCGGTAACTTTTTCATATGTGGATATGAGTATGTTTCTTATCTTGCTTCGCACATGGTTACATTGGAAAAGTTCTTACACTTGAATAAAGATTTTCCTTTCTTTTTAGGTAGGGTAGGATGATAAATAAAATTTGCATGTTGTTAGTTTAGCTTAAAGTCTATTGCAGCCTCATTTTACATTTTCTTTTAATAAAATAACTATGAGATACATGTTCCAGTGACTTGATCTCATTGATCTCATTAGTTTTTGATATTTTGGAGTGTGGTTTTTGACAAACAGTCCTAGAGATTTCTACGAGTATTTATTTCACCAAGACTAGACAATTTCAAGGAGACAAAAAGGGAAGTATTTTAATTTAAAAATATTTCTATATTTGAACCTTGTTGTCTGCTAAGCATCAATCAAATAATGACTTGTTGTAAATTAGCCATATTTTTGCAAAGATTTCCATCTTCTTTTTCTCAAGGAATCTTTAAATGGCAGTTTCTCTTAACCTCCGCCACTAGAGGATATGAGGAAGTGATACCTTAACCATCAAACTTAGAGGTTACTCGTACAGTTTCCCCAAGAACCCTGAGTAAGTGAATAAAGTATCTTTATTAAAAGAGTAACAAGGAGGCCTAAATAGTGGTTAGCCATGGAAACATCACAATAACTTAGAAAAGAAGAAAGTGAGTTGAGCCTAAAGATACTTTTTTGTTCTTTCCCAATGGTACCATCCACTAAACACTAAAAATGCTTGATTATACCATATATTTAGATAGGCCATGTCCACTTAAGTACCCCTTACATCAGGAAAATATCTAAGGAATACATAAACGAGAGTCATCCTCTAACATAAATACCATCCCAATATGAAAAAGAAATAGAAAAACATTTCAGAGTTATCTCCCCATCCTCTTGCAAAAAACAAATCTTTATATTAAAATCTTAAAAGATGGTGGACCAGTCTTTCAGGGTGTAAGAGGCTAACCCGTCGAGATATTGAACAGGTTTGCTAGCAGCGGGTATTGGCATGTGGTATGACTAGGTAAACCCATCAAAGTACTGAACAGGCTTGCTAGCAGCGGGGCATTCTACCTAGCAAGGATGATAATCTGACAAAAAATAATAAATAAAATTCCTAAATCTTAAACTTGTCTTGATGTACGGCATTACTTGTAGACAAAGTTGAAAAGAAGTATGTATGGTTAAGCTAAGGTCAATGAAATCCATAACTCTGTCATTGGGAAATAACTTTAAGACTATCTTAAGACTCACTCGCCTACCTCTTATTAACCATATTTAGGATGTTATATCCTATAGGTGGGGCCATATTCTAACCATCTCGTCAGACTGATGTGTGAAATTTATCTCTACACTTGGAAAGCTGTAAATCTTAGGCTATTGGGAGAATTGACTGGTTCCCTATATTTTTTATTATGAGGTATCACAATACTTAGGAGTGGGGAGGGGTTTCATGAGCTGACAAATGATAAATACTTCCTATCTATAATCCATGAGAAGAAGAATTAGAATCTTTTTAAAAAATTTGTATATTGCTTTCATGATATGGGCTATTATATCAACAATTATTTTTTATTGAAATGCTAAATTAAATACCATTGACATCATTGTGTGTTATAAGCCTATTGTGCATTTTATTTATTTATTTTTATGTTTATATAATGGAAGACTTCTTAACTGGTTCTTTGTGACAATTACAGATCAATAACACATTTTTAAACTCACTACAGAGCTGTGTTACACACCTATGAACAGAGGAACAATGATAAGTTTCTATGTATTAGGCTAGGTATTTACCTCAGTGTGGTTTTGATTTAGAGTTTGTTGGATGAGATTCTAGGTCTATGGAGCTAGGCTAGGGTTTCCAAATCATAGGAATTATTCTTATAATCTTATGAAACAATCATAGGAAAGCATGGAAATGGCAGCAAATTGTAGCAGAAGAGCAAAAACCATGGAGGATGATTTGGAAGCCTTCCTTGATGAGTTTTTTTTAATGAAAAATTTATGGATGGAAATATGAAGATGTCCTCTACACCCTGAAGTCACTAATCCAAGAAAAAACCTACATCTAACCCCTTCAAAAATGATTCGAAAACAAATTGTCCAAAAGCGCAACGAATGTGACATAAATGCAACAAAAAAATAGGGATCAAATATGGAGCGCTAACTATTTAACCATAATACATTTTACACAACGGGGAGATTTTTTTGTATATAAGGTTGTTTTTAAGACAAACCTTTCTCAGTTTTGTTAAATTCATTCCCGTGTTCTTGGAATATGTGCCACAAAATAATGACTAAAACATGCAATTAAATTGGAGAATTTGATTTTTTGAAATAGGCCTCCAAGAAAGTTAAATATCTCCCACTATATGCTACCTTTGTAAATACTGAAGGATTTTATTGTTATTTGGTATTTCCTTAGAAACAACCTCCTTTGTTTTGGTCAAAAACATCTTTTGAACATTATGACCGAAAACAGACAATTAAATCGGAGAATTTGATTTTCAGAAATAGACCTCCAACAAAGTTGAATATCTCCCACTATATGCTACATGTGTAAATACTGAAGGACGTTATTGTTATTTGGTATGTCCTTAGAAAAAATCCTCCTTTGTTTTTTCAAAATTCATCTTTATTTGGTCAAAAACCTCTTTTGAAAATTATGACCAAAAACAGGCAATTAAATTGGAGAATTTGATTTTCTGAAATAGACCTCCAAGAAAGTTGAATATTTCCCAATATATGATACATGTGTAAAAACTGAAGGAGGATATTATGATTTGGTATGACCTTAGAAAAAATCTCCTCTTTTTTTTTCCAAAATTCGTCTTTATTTGGTCAAAAACATGTTTTGAAAATAATGACTAAAACAAGAAATTAAATTGGAGAATTTGATTTTTTGAAATAGGTATCCACGAAAGTTGAATATATCCCAATATATGATACCTGTGTAAAAACGGAAGGAGGTTATTTTGATTTGGTATGTAATTAGAAAAAACCTCCTTTGGTTTTCCAAAATTCATCTTTATTTGGTCAAAAACATCTTTTGAAAAGTATGACCAAAAACAAAGTCAAAAGCACAGCGTGGTCTTATAGAACACTTTTGAGTGACTTTTCCTGATCCATTTTCTGATGTAGTAGTGCCTGGTCATGTGTCTCTAAAATCTTGATGTGCCTGTTGGAATTTTTTAGGAGCATATCCATGTGTTCATTGACCCTTCCAAGACAATACTATCTGTCATTTTCAAATTTGTTGCAATGGTGCCTTCAATGTCTTGTTGACATAGTGAAGGTAGATACTCTATTTTCAAAGCTTGCAATTTTCGTCTATTAGCTCATTTCCAATTTAATAAGCCCCTGAACTTTCCTTTCTTCTTCTTGAAAAGTCATGAGAAAATTTATTCCCAAGTACTAAAGAATGTGGTCAATCCTCATAACAGTATATTCCACCATGGCCTCATCAAATTGCTTGTCATAACTGAGTTGACAAAACAGGGGAAGACATGGGATGAATTCATCTATCAATTTAAAAACCCCCATATCACAATCAAGACCAGCAAGAAAATAACTTGATTTAGGGACTGTTAGTCCATCCAAACCCCATTCTCCAAAGACTCCAAACCCTTCTACTCAAGCTATCCTTGTTCCATTGAACAAAAGACCAAGAAACTTGTTGATACCCTTGCAGCCTCATCGGGAAAGAAGACTAAAAATCCTATTGGTAACTCTCCAATGCCCTAAACATATATTGATCCTGCACCAAAGAATTTACAAGAGGCAATTCAAAAAGATTTCCCTGTGGTCCCTACAAATAGGAGAGGAGCCAATCTATTCAAAGGAGGATATTTTCGAAAAAGTACTGGGAATACAAGTGGGAAGCCTAATGTAAAACACACAGGCACTCTAGATCCAATCCAAGTATCTTTCAATCTCGAAAGCCCCCATAAAAGACTTAGGGAAGTTTCTGCAAAAGAATTGGAGCCTAATAAAGAAGAAAAATCTGAACCCATTCCCCCTCATAAACCCTCTATTACACCTACCTCACATATGCCTACACCATATCCCAAAACTGATAGAATCTCTACATCCTTCAAGGGATCCAAGCCCTCCTCTTAGATATTTGATCATACTACAACCATTGAAAAATTACAACAAGAAAACGTTCAGCTGCTGCAACAGTTTGAAGAGAGGAAGACCATGGATAGGCATCTCCACCATGATAATGCAATATTACAAGCAAAGGTGAATTCCCTCCAAGGATTGGTTGATCAAATGACCAATGACAATCGTAGCCTCTGTGCACAATTGAAACACCGCAAGAGGGCCAAGACAAAGTCTTCTGGGAAAGAAACTTCTAAATCTAATCCATTCCCTGCTCAGCAAGTCTAGTTATATTGGGCAATTCATTTTTGTTTGCAGTGGGACCTGCAAAACCTTAGGTGTGGGGGTAATGTTGGGCTCGTGATTTGGTTGTTTTATGATGATGATTGAATCCTTTTTTGTACCGGTATTATATGTATTAATAATCGTTTTGAAGATGTTTTCAAAGGATTTTATATCAATTCATCATGGATCTACAACAAGTATGTGCAATTGATGTTTTGCAATGGTTTTGAGTTAAATTTGATTTGATTTAGTGTTTAAAAGAATCTAATGCATGATCTGTGTGTCATAGGATGAATTCGCAATGCAATTTTCCATCCGGTACCTCATCCGGCACTCCATTCGGTACGTGATCTGGTACTCCATCCGAAACGTGATCCAACACTCAAAGCGCAGAGGAGTTGGTAGTTGTTGCATTGGCGACATGTGGTGGACGAATCGGCGACCTAGATTTTGTGCCCCCTCGTGGCCTCCAGCTATTGAGCTCTTGACATCTAAGATTAGGGATTTATGTCAATCACTGAGTGGCTCATTAAGTTTCTAGAATCCAAAGCTGTTAGCAGCTCATTTAATGAATTTGTTATTTTTAGAGGAGGTTGACCCTTCCAGTGGTCGACCTCTCGGGCTGTAATTTGCATATAAATACCACCAGTAGTGGCAAGACCAAAGACAAGAATTGTTAAGAAGAGTTTCATTGTGTAATTCAGACATTCTCTGCAACTTTTGTTCCAGATTTTGTTTTTTTTCATTAATGACATAATTACATTGAGTTAAGACTGTGTTATGTTGTTGGAGAGTAGCCACGACCTTCTAGGGGCCCACCAGCGGTCTAAGTGATTGTACATCAGTAGATATCGTGTGTTTATCTTATTTCTTAGTTAGAATTTATACTTGTTTTTGTGTTGTATGTATTTTTCAGTTTCAATTTCTGTATGTGTCAATTATAATTTGATTATCTAATTTGTCTTTCTTTAATTGCAGATTGCTTGTAGGAGCTAGTCAATTATCATGTTTTGTCTCTTCTTTCTTAGCTATGAATCATCCTGCAGGATACTAATTTAGATGGTGTATTGAAGTCTTAATTAGTTACTCTGGTTTTGGAAACTAAAACAGAGCATTAACTTAGACAAGGTATTAGTGTAAACAGATTTTTCATTTAAGGTTGTTTGCAAGCTGTGATAGATTAATTGTTTCAAGTTTTGATAGTTGTAATCAAGATAAATTCATAGATCTATTTTATTTATTAATTTTTTCGTAGTATGATAGGATAGAAGTAGATTTGGGATTATGATTTTTAAAAGCATTTTAGTTAATTTTGAAATATGATTCTTAATGATAGATTAGTTCATTTTTATGAAATCCCAATTATGGATTTGAGTTGTAATTTCTAATTAGCATTAGTCAAGAGTTGTAGATTTTCACATAGTGTTTTTATTGTCATTCTAAATATGAATTTGAATTAAGATTTTTAATTTAAGAATTAAATTATGAGTTTATGAGTTTATGAGTTTATAGCTTCGTTTAAATTAGTGATTTTAATAGAGTACTTTCCAGCAGTTATGTGATAGAGTGAATGATTGATGTTTACTTGAATTGTCATTAGTAGTTAGATGCCATCGGGATGTGAGTTCTTGTTTTTCTTGTTTTTAGTTAGGTAGATGAGTGTTCATTCTTGCAAGATATAAATAGTTGTTAGTTCTTCTTAAGAATAGAGTTTTGAAATATGATTTTTAATTATAGAACTAGTTCAGTTTAGATCATAAAATCTCAGTTAAATAGATAGCTTACTTGTTGTTGCTTACTTAAAAAAATGAATAGATTAACTAGCTTTAAAATAGATTGTTATTTGCTTATTTAGAAATAGTCCATCAATTCCTTATTTGAAGTTGCTTAGGGTAAGTAGTTCATAATTCTAGAATTGCTTAAAGCTCCTCATTATTTGAGTTTATTGGCATTAAAGTAGATTAGGCTAGGCTAGGCTAGATTAGAGCTCTAGACCTGCATATACAGTACTGGTACCTCGAAGCTTACGAGCCCTGTGTTGACAATTTAATGTCGAAATAGATAGCATATATTTTACTCGACAAGTATTTTGGCTATTGATGGTGATGTATTGGTAATATCTTCAATTGAACTATTCTATAGAAAGGTTGTTTGGTTTTCTCCCAAGGTTGGGTTTACCAGGATAAAATATTTTGTTCTTGTGTTATTTTCTTGTGTTGTGTTCTTGTGTTTATTGTGAATGGTTAATATTTCTAGATCTTGTTATTTCCATTGCAGTACTATAGTTGAGATTTCCAGTGTATAGTTATTCTATGATCATTTTTTTATGAAAGTGAATATTGTTATTAAATCATAAGAAAATAACTATCATATCTGAGAATCATATAAACATCAACATACTGCACATATCTTATTCTCTGTTTAGTTGGTCTTTTAACGATGAGTTTTCCTTTTTATCTTATGATATTATTGATACAAGTTCCATCTCACACACATGCAGCAAAGATATATTCCTTCACATTGTCCAGAAACATGTTTGGGAATTGTGGAAAAATTTATTATTTAAATCTTTCTGTTGATATTTTTTTTTCAAAAAACTTCTTGAGAATCAATATTTTTATTCCCCGATCCATTGGTTGACCAAAGACTCAATATTAGCACTGCATGTAATACCACTAGGTCGAAACCCAAATGTAAATGTAAATGCAAATGTACTTAAGCTGGTGAGTTGTTTGATATCATTTGTGTATGCACCTTCCATGGTATAGTGCACACATGTACTGCGCACTAAAATGATGAAGTGTGCACATTCCAGGATACCACGTGCAGCAAAATTAAGTGTGTGTGATTTTGAGGACATGGAGACTTTGTGTATATATTGTGTTTTATAGGCTGGTGAGCTAGTTATTATAAGCTAAGCGGCTTATGTGTTGAATTAGGCTGGAGAGCCTAGATGTTGAAGTCCAGTGAGCCTATTTTTGTATATGTCTTATCATTAATATAAAACACATCATTGCATGTAGACCGACCATGATAAAAGAGTATGGGGGACTAAAATCCACTAGTTAGGGAAAGGGTGGGCTAAAAGTTAAGGAAAAGGGCTAAGCTAGGGAGCTTAAGCCAAAAAGGAATATTGTATTAATATTCCTTAAAGTATAAAGTATGGTTAATTATTTTATCCTAAGTTCTAAGGATGGGGACAAGTGGGCCAAAGTAGCTCCCAACATGACAAGTGTCAAGTTGGGAACATGCATACATATAGTTTGGACTTAGTTCATTTTCTCATTCATTCATCCCATCACCATTCACTCACTCATTCAGTTGTCCTCCATACCTTCTTGTACCTGTTTCCATACCTGTATCTGTATCTGTAGTTGTACCTAGTTAGCTTGGGAGATGGACTAAAGAAGTAGGTTTTCAAGCTCATGGGATATTGAAGAGGCGAGTTTTTAGGCCCGTGAGCAATTCTCTCTAGGTGAAAGAATTGTTGGGAATTGATTCCCAAAGGTGTTAGACTGCAGCTACAGGGATCTGAGACTTCCTGTCTGGCCTGTTGTTGAAGCCCTGGAAGGGAAGTGGGGCAATTGAGGGATTGTTGAGTAGAGAAGGGGCACACTTCCTAGGGTGGGACACGCATCTAGGGAATGAGGGACTATAGGTTGTTAGTTTGAGTTGGCACCTATGACGAAGTATTTCCTGTTGTCGGACATATGTCAGCCTGGTTAGGAATCCCTTTAGCCTAGTGGAGTTTAGTCCCAACTCGAGGGTGACCCCCTGCTGAGAGTGATGAGCAATGTGGTCTAAGGATGGGAGGTTTCTGGAAGGTTTGGACACAATTGGTGATATTGTTACCAAGATAAGTGTCAATTATGTGTTAATTTATATGCTACATTATTATTTATGTGTTTATTTTTATGGGCTATTCATGTGTGTGTTGCATGTATATTTTTATTATCATTATGTATTAATCTGTGTTTTTGCATAATGTATTTGCCTGRTTTAATTTTTATATATATAAAGTTCCACAAGATTTTTTGTGTGCATATGCTTTTATTTATATATAGTTCAAAAATGTTATGTGGCATAGCCCAGTTTGATGTTGGGAATGTTACAATATGGTATCATAGCATGAAAGTTTTTCAGTGGCATGACCCAACCTAGGTGGTCGGGTATGTTACACTGCAAGTTCAATGGAATTGTAGACCTAATATTTTCTTGGAGAATATGTTCTCATCCCTGGGATTTACTGAATTTGGGTCACTCATTATGGGTACATTCATTATTGATCTAATTTTTGTCATGACTTAATATTATCATCTTATATGCAGTGTTGAAATAATTCAAGTACTTTGGAGTTGTAAATACCTTGATGAAAAATGCCCATGCAACTTCTGATATTCTAATTTCAAATTTCAACATTTGTTTTGATCTTAGCCATGATAATAAGTTTCAAGATGTGATTTTTTTAGGATTGTAAATCATCAATCTATTGGGCCCCACACTCTTTAACACTCCTTGAAATAAGCATGTTTGGTTCATGTTGGAAAATCTTTATTGGATCCCTTTTACTGAAGAACTCATTGATTTTGTTTTCTAGATTACATGTCTCATTCTTTTGAATGGAAAAAATATCTAGTGGAGAGATAAGCCACACACTCTTATTTTTCATTTCATTTTCTTCATATGATATATGTAAGCTCAAGGAAGTGAAATTTATAGTTTATCTGCTTGGAACACTCTTGGGGATTTGGGGATATCAATGTTATGGATTTTTCCATCATGAAAAACATCAACTTATCACTGACTAGAAATGAGATCTTACTCACTTCATTCATTAATGATTTCTAATTCTATCTTTGATTTGTTATGGGGAATTCAATCCATATAGGTTGTGACCTGAGGTTATTTGCACTTTACCAAAGTGTTTTAATTACTATCATTTTCACAATGATTTCATCTTTCCTCTCACAAAGTTGAAAATGACCATACCAATGTTTCACATTATTATTAATAATAATTAAAGGAAACACATACCTTGGGGTGCAATGTTGATAATATTTGAATCATATTTTTATGACTAAGGTTTGTTGGTCAATTGATATCTTTAGAATATAGATGGAATTGAATTCGTATGGTCATGTTTGTTTAATTTGATTGATTATGACTATAGGAATG
Organism: Picea engelmannii; assembly: GCA_009831015.1. NCBI lineage: Eukaryota > Viridiplantae > Streptophyta > Pinopsida > Pinales > Pinaceae > Picea > Picea engelmannii. Next base: position 739,688 of record ML779383.1, read on the forward strand.
AGATGGAATGTCTAGAGGATCTAAATCTCACAACAATCAATGACACTAAGCCTCATGTTGAAGGGAATATTGTGGGAAGAGAACATAATACTTGTATCTCAGTAAGAAGGTAGTGATATTTGACTGAATGGACAACAAATGGATACTTTATGACTGGATTGGCATTTGCATAAGTGTATGATAGCCAATATTGTCTAATTTTGCATTAGCTTAGTAGGCTTTGCTTAGGAGTAGTTTAATTTTGGTCTTTGATTTTATTTTTAGTTAAATTTTCATTTCAATAAGTCATTCATTTGTAGGAAGATTTTTTCCCAAACTGTCTAAGAGTTGATTATGCCATTATCTCTTGTTATGTGGATTGGGAAATGACTTGTGCGAATAACAGCGCAAGATTTTTCTCTTGGAATGAAGAAAACTTAGGGAAGAGTTGATCTAAACTTGGCTTCTCATATTCCTTTGTGACACTTTGATTGATAAACCAAGATTGTCACCATCTCAACAATTGATTATAAATATCTAAATTGTCTCATCCATGTATTCTCGCTTTGGTTTCTGATCTAGTTGATGTTTGGGGTCGTTTTAATGATTGTTTTGATGACCTCCATAACTGTTATTTTTTTCCTCTTTTCCTTATCAAATTGAATTATTTGAATCTTTCTGGTTAATAGCAAATAGAAATTGGTGCTTTGGTGAGAAATATGAAATGTAATTTATGTTATCGAAAAATTCAATGTTTTCAAATATGCAAAGGACTTGTTTATGTTAAGAGATATGAGATCTTATGGGCTTGTGGAAAGTTTCATGTAATTAGATCTATTTTGACTAAATCTATCTATTAATCCATTTTTCTAGATTCCCATAAGATTACTTTGTTTCACTAAATGAATGAAATTATATGTGATAGTTGGATTGGAGGATTGTGTTGCAAATATTTTCCATGGGATTATCAATTCTTGTAATCTTTCTTGTTATCCATTTCGGATCCTTACCATGGGAATATTTATATTGGGATTGATGTTGAACGGGTAACATTTCTTGACTGATTATTTCCCTTGGCTTACTTTCAAATATCCATTGAAAACGCTTACTCTATTGCTACCACCAAACTTATTACTTGTTGTTGTTTTTCTCTTCTTAATTTTTTTTTCAGCTAGTTTTCATTCTTCCTTGATGACTGACATTCTAACTTTAGGCTTCTTTTAGCTTAGTTCCTTTTCATGAATTAGACTTGGTTTTAGCACTATCCTTTTGATTGTACATAACTTTTGTCCTGTAATTTGAATGTCGATATGTACCTGAGTTGATTTGAATCCTTAGTCTGCCTTGAGGATTTCTCTTTGAATTTGAGTGAGAGGTTGGTCCAATTCTGGTCACATACTGAAGAATTTTTTTACAAGTCATAAGATGCATGGGTTGCTCTATCTGAATGAACATTCATGAAGTTCTTAGTTGTAGGTATGGAGTGCTAGTTGTGGTGAAACACATGTTCCTATTGAGCGTACCATGACAATCCATAAGTATAGGAAAGTGTTTATCTACCTTTTTCTTTGAGCTCCATTCACTTCATATTAATAAAATGGCCAATACTATGATGTTTTTGGAGGATACATGTGGGTTAAACTAAAATTAATAACATCTACTCAGAAAATCAAAGAAAATCTCATATCACCCCTCTTCCTTCACACCCTATGTGCATATGCATATCTATATCTAAAATCTAAAAGGGTGAGCATACTATGAAATAAAAAGGAATTTGAAATCACTATTAATAGTGTGGGAAGTACAAGTAAACTTGTCAGGACTATGGACGTCTACTGGCAGTGGGGCTATGTTTGTATGGTACCAAGGCAATTGTGCCATGGACGCTCACGGGCAGTGAAGCAATGCTGGGAAAAGAGAGATGAGGAACACACTTATGTAAATGTTTGTGTTCCCTAAAAAGTGAAAACCCATGGTCAAACAAAAAACAATTTGAAGTGTGCAATCAGAAAAATAATTTACCTTGCTAATTGGCTCTTTGAAAAGGGTGTGTTAGATTACAAGTACTAGAAATTTTGGGTTATATCTTTTAGAAAATTGGCATCATTGTGGTACACATGATTATTGGAAAATTGTATGTAGTTTTGTTGAGCTTATCTCTAAAATATAGATCTGAAGTAAAAGCCATGGACTTATATTGATTAAGATAACTAGTTCTTCCACTGTGTCACCATTTGTTGAGGCCACAACAACCCCCTTTTAATTTTTCTTGCAAAAGTGAAAGTAAAGGCCCCCCCTACTCAAATTTCAATCATATTGCCTAATATTCTACTTCTTGAGCCTGATGTTATCTCTTTTCCTACCTTGAGGGAATTGGGGGTTTAATCTTGATTGATGATTGTCTTTGATGGGTGTTCATTATTCCTTTTTATCTTATGATTTCAAATGTCTTAATGATTCTTATTGACTTGTTATGTTTTGTTGACATTTTTATGATGGAATTCGCGCATTATCTTCTGATATTTTGCATATTCCAAAGTGCTTGATGATTCTATGTGGTTGCAGGGTTTGATGTTTTATTGCATGTTTTGAATGAGTATGTTATTGATGTTTTTTCTTAATGGCTAATTCAAATTCTACATACCCTGGATTTTATGTGGTGCTTCATGTCGTCATCTTTATGCTTTCACACACATATCCTACTCTTATGTTTCAAACTCTAAGAAGGAACCATAGAATAATTGATCCTTATTTAGAGTTGAGACTTGGCACACACAGTATCAAGACACTTATCTACAACCACCCATGATTGTTATTGAAGAACACAACGCTCATTTGTAAGCAAGGAATATGATGTTTAAAGTGTAATGGAAAGTCTCCTTTGATTGCATGACTAATATCACTCTTTTGTTTTGCAAGAGCAGGTTCACAGGGCTACTTCATTTGCATGACCTATCCAACCTTGACAGGGATGTGGGGGAATCTCTTGATCCTTATCCAAATCCTTGACCATGATTCTTACATGAGCTTCTCCTTAACAGGAAGTGATTTACCTTGGTTTAGAATTTCCCTGAGGTATGAATCTCCCAAGGCTATTGAATCCATCGTTTTCCTACAGGCATGTCCCCAAGACTCTTAAGATTGATATATATTGGGCTCCTTTTTGGTATTCCCTCTCTCCAAAGTCCAGGCCAAAATCCCATTCAAATTCTTGGTTGTAGGTCCTTGTTGCTTTGTTTCCCAGTTCCCACTCACTATCTGTCACAATTTGTATCATGCATTGTAGCCTAGTGTAAGGACCTTTTTCCTTTATCTAGTTCCATTCCCACTCCTCACGATCTTAGAAGGTCCATCCTATGAGATGTGCATCTAGATTAGATGGACCTATTGTTGGTTGTGGAGCCTGATTATCTTCCTGATTCAGAGGTCTTTGTTTCCAACCATGTTTATACCACATGAAGACTTTTAACCCTGGAAGAATGCACACTCCTCCACACGGGGGAGTGCAGGGGGGGTTACCCCCCCTGTGGGAGTTCATGGGTGAAGCCCCCAAAGAAAAAAATTCCTTGTAAATGTATATTGTAATTTCATAGGAAATCTGGATGGTTCATTATAAGCTCGCAGATCTGACGGTAGAAGTTATGTTAGGGTTTTTTTCCCTAGAAGGCAACCCTCTTTAATGAGGGAAATGTATTGTGGCTATGTGTCATGATGAATCTTGTATTCTAAGAGAAGATACTCTGATAAAAACAAGAGGAAGTTACAATGATTTTGTTGTAGGTTGTATCCCTTCATTTGGCACTGGATAATAATCAAGGAAGGACCTGGAAATTTCTCTGGTGGATGTAGCCCACATTGGGTGAACCACATGTATTTGTGTCTGTATTGTATTGTGTATCTTCTATGTTTTATTTCCGCATTTGTTTTATTTTATTGCTCCATGATCTTGTTTTTCTAACACCTGTATCATATGTCTAGTTGGTGTCGATCACCTTTTACCATTTTTCGCATTTAGCGTCATATTTTCCCCTTCATTGCTTTCCCTTCATCATAAGATGAATCACAATGTTCTTCATTGCCATATGACTTAGCTCCTCTCCTTGACGCATGATTTCTAAAAACCTACATGATTTTCCCTATTCCTAATTTCATCCCCTAGGGGTGGAGCCCTGATTGGAGAAACTCTAACCGATGGAACCACAAGGAGCATGGAACCTTGGCTTTTGTGTTATTTGGCCTAATTTCCTAATATATATATATATATATATATATATATATATATATATATATATATATATATATATATATTTATTTGCTTAATTTTATTTATTTTTATTATTTGTATTTATTTATTCCTACCCTTGGTTTTAGTAAAACTATATGGTTTATTTTCCCATGGTTTCTCCCCATGGTTTTCCCCTAGAATTACTTTAGATATTTATTTTTACATATGGGAAAACTAATTCACATTAAATATTTATCTTTACATTTATTCATTTATTTCTTTATTTTTAATTTTTTAATTTTTATTTTAATTGTGTTTCCCTTTTACCCCCCTAAATCCTAAGTTGTACATACCCATTCTATTTTTCCTCTTTAGATTTTATTTTAATTTAACCTTTTTATTTTTACCCTCATTCACCAAAACTTCAATGTGATATCTCAGGTCCCTCCCCATTGGTCCTCACATTTCATTCATGATATTTCCCATGGGAATTAACAATTAAGACACACCTCCCTATTTCTTAGGACAACCTTCCTATTTTCTAGGAATTTCGTCGTCCCCTCCCAAACGACATGGGACTTATATTACCCATTAAAAAAGTATATATATATTCCCAAATGCCTTGAAACCTTAGCATGATATATTATAAAATGCTCACTAGGTTTTTGTTGTCGGCATTCACTTTGTACAAGACTTATGCTGCTTCTCTTACCATAAAACCCTGAAAATGATGCATAATATTCCAACATGCATTACTTTAATACATTTAGGTTTGAAGATTGTTTTAATAATATGTGGAAAATTGTGCACTCGTGGAGGGGATTAACATATTAAAATAATAGTATACTCATCCCAGCCAACGTAATCGGGAGTGTGAGCTCGAGTTACCGTCATTGTCGGAGAATTTACCATGATCTACTTTTACCAAGACCAAACCCCCAACAACCAACCTTCTAGATCCATGTTGTTAGCACTGAAAGTCACACTTTGACTGCTAAAGTGTAAGCTCAGCACCCATTAGAATGTAAAAGATAATTTTGGTTTTGAATAGATGGATCAGGAAGATGGAGAAAGGGAGAGGGCAGCAAACCATAGATCAGTAGGCTACACCAATGGGAAATGGAGTCACAAACATCCTACTCATTGAAGGCACAAAAGCTACTCAACAGAAAACAAGATTATATGTTGATAGGTGGAAGAATGAAGAAGTAAAGCATAAGATAGAATGTTCACTAAATAGAGATCCTCTCAATTTAATGAATCAACAAATACTTGAATATAAACAATGACTGATGGGAAAAATACAGTAGATCCTCTGCTGCTTAGGGATCCATAAATCATTGGCAGTATTTGATCCTAAAATATGCAATATATTCAAATAAGAAGAAATATAAACAAAAGGGTTACAGTTTGAAATCATAGCTCTCATGAGTCTCCAATAGCAGTAATGCTTACAATCATAAAATGCCCATAGGCTTACAAATGAACACACACGGGAAAACTGCCTAATCCTACTCTCTCTAACCTCTCTTGGCTCATCAATCATGTTCTCCAAGAGATCTATCCTTCCTTAAATAGAAAATAGCATCCAAATAACCTTAGGAGGTTGAATCCCATCTCCTCCATTGGATTCTAAGCCTTGGAGATAGGTGGCAACAATCAAAGAGACAAAAATCCAACAAACTGCTAATTTTCAGGAATGTGTTGGAATTCATTAATAAATTGTTTCCACCTCATTGCATAAGGCCTTTGATGGAGATAAATCCTATATGTAGGTGTCCCTTGACATATAAATGATCCTTGAGAAGCCATTTGAATCCTCCTTGACAGGTGGAAACCTCCCAACAAGGTGAATATCAAAATCGTGACCGCTACAGGAAATCCGGTAGCGCCATTGTAAAACAGTTGGTAATGCCACTTCTATGTCTAATATATCTCAAACCATAACACATTTTGAAAAACTGAGAGAGGTTTTTGTTATTCGGAATGTGATGAACAAAAAATCCTCCAATTTTCAAAAATACCTTCTCAATTGTTCACAATCCAAGTTTTAAGTTAGTCACTCAAAATTGGCAGAAGCGTCCTTGAAAAATAATTCTGCACAATTTGGTCTCTGCCAAAATTTCGGTAGCGCCATCCTGGTGTGCCTGTGTGAAATTTGGTAGCGCCATCATAATTCACATCTACATCACTTCAACATTGACATATTTGGTAGAATCCAGCATGAAAACGGATTTGGTAACAACCTATGGAATTCATAGCACCATCATTACACTGCTTAACAGATTTGGTAGCATTTTAGGTAGTAAAATGTCAAACCATGCTATATAGACAATTCTGTAGCGCCATGGTGCTATGGAATGTCTGTGCTCTCCAGTATGATGAGACTAATCAAGAAAGTTGAGTTCATATGTTAGAAGCCTGTATATGCACGTAGAGGTTACTTAGTTGCTTATGGAAAAGCAAGCCTCTTATGGCTGCAAATTCTGGTGCTAACACATGCATTATTATAATAATTATTTTAGAAAAGAGTGCATATATTGGAATAACATTATTTTAATATTTTATAACCCATCAGAGGGGTACATCCTGACCCCATGTCATCGGAGAGTTACCGATGAAAACTTACCAAGACTTACCTTTTCCTACCAACCCTCCTGACGACAATGACCATGCATTATATATCCTAGAGTATTATTTTAATATTATATATAGGAGAGTGTGCACTCACAAAGGGGATTATTTTAATGTTTAATATTTCTTTGGGAGGAATATTTTAATATTTAATCAAGAAGGTATATGTCTGTCACAAATATTATTTTAATATCTTCATAACCCATTGGAGTTGTTTCATCAAGGAGTGTTGTCATTGGAGATTTGGAGTGTCGTCGAGAGCTGAGTTATTGAAGTGAGGTGAGTCCACAAAAGTGGGATTGCACCAACCTTCTGAAGATTATGAAGACTTTGGGGGAAGTGGTGAATATTATAGGGGAATTTCATTCTCACAATGAAGACCTGGACTAAGTCCCATTTTGGTGGGGGGGAATTTTTTTTTTTTTCATTTTTTCATTTTTATTAATTACTAGTTTCACGTAGGTGGGGGGTAATTATTATTATTTGTTTATTTTTGTTTTAGTAATTTTTTTCATTTTTTATTTTTTATTTTGATTTTATTAATTCCTAGTTTCAGGGGAATTTGGGGAATATTTTAATATTTTATTATTGTTATTTTTACGATTAGTGCGGGGTACTTAGATCATTTTAATTTTAAATTTCACATAGGGTTAAGGGTAATTTTATTAATTTTTTTGATAATTGTAATTAATGTAGGTTAAAGTAATTAATTTTGTTATTTTCTTTTTTTATTATTTCCCTAATTTTTAGGATGTAAATTAGCTAAAATTATATTACAAATCATGGGTCCTATTCCTTACTAGGTTCTTATTCAAATTATCCATACGAGATAAATCTATTTAAACCACTAAGTATTGGATTCCCTTATGCGTGTGAGATTTTGTTTTTGCAGGTTAAGGATCAAATGCCTATATTCACCCATAGGCATTATCGACAGTTGTTGAGCGACATTTTTCAAATGGGAATAACATGGGTTGTAGATGTCAGAATTGAGCCCATGATACCTCGTTGGAAAGGTATCAGATAGAAAAATTCAATGGAAGACATCTTCATGTATGAACTATAATGGAAAATCTTATAAATTGCAGAGAAAAATATGCCACAAATTTGGGGGCAAAAATGATTGTGCAGACTTCAAACATTCATATCCAGGGCTACAAGAAACACAATTAGGCTTGAGATAGATCATCGGAAAGGTGGAAGAGAGAAGAAAAAGATGGCATAGAAAATTTTGGTAGATTGATGGCAAAAATTCTACGAAAATGCATAACATAGAAGATGCATGGATTTAATTGAAGAATGAGTTGGGCCATGTTCAAACAACTGCAACTCAAGCTACAGGGGTCAAAATAAAACCAGAAAGAGAAAAATGGAGAGATGAGATAAAGGATAATAAGGAAGGATTATTTAAATCAGTGGGATAGCTCCAGAAGTGAAAAAAACGTAATGAGGAATAGAACAAGACACCAACAAGTGGAGTCAAGAACCTTTTTAGTTGAATACCATTTGTAAACTACCTGAGGGTGTGAATAACCACTCAGGAGTATCTTAATCTTCCATTTGCAACTCTCAAATATTCGTTTTCAAAAATTAAAATAAACTAGGGGAAAACGAACTTAACAGCCACGATATCTGAAGAGTCTCTCTCGTTTTATAAAAGGGAATTCACTGCATGTAAAGGGCACTTTTGGCCCTTTGTAAATGAAAGATAGTATTATTAATGTTGAATGGATAAAGACAGAGAGACATTCTGAAAATTTGTGACTTTGGTGAATGTATATGAGACTATTCTCTATGCATTTATTTTTTCCCTGAGTAGCATAGAATTCTATTGTATGAACTATTTTTTCATTATATTATATATCCTCGTGTTGTCACATGTTTCCTTATGAGCAACTAATTGTTTATGTATTTGTATCATTGTTGGTATCACTTATCATTAACATTCATTAATTATGTCCGGTTCTGATGATATTATCTTTCACTATTCTCATTCAATTAGTTTTTCTCCCGAGATAGGTTTGAAGTAGCTTACTCATATCAGTTTTCTTTAAGTTGGATTAGACTTAGGATTACTTATAACTCTTTGGGGGAAAGTTCATTGTCTTTCCCCTTTGTCTTATTTTAATTATGAGCGGAAAAGAGGCCCACATATTGGTCGAAAACACTACACCAAATGAGAGTAGGTCTAATTAGGACATGCCATTGAGCATTCTCCCTTACCTTCTTGACAGCCCATTTGGACCCGTCAACACCCTGTAGGGTGGAAATTAAGGCTACAATAGATTTCCCCTAATGTGTGAGGTCAGGAAAGGAATGGAAGGCCAAAACACATTATAATAAAACAATATCCATGTGAGGCAGTGTGAGGAGAGAGAAAAGAGCTATGGTGGTCAAAGAGTATCTGCAATCAAACACCAAGGATAAAATCATATATAGACCATCCCCAAGGTAGACATACTCATACTCTGAAGTATCAAAGTATGGCCGCCAAACAATACATTACGGATCCATGAAAAAAAATGTGAGATCACGGCCATGAAATAATACATGATGGATCCATGTCATCAATAATATCATAACCATGAGAAAATACAATGTGGATTTATGTCACGACATATAGATCAAGAAGACAATGACCACTAAGGAAAGTCCCTATTAATACTTCAAAGTACTCATAGACAAGTGATATACTCCATCACAACTTGGGAGGGGATGTTGTAAAGGAATGATGTGGACCCAAACCCAAGGTCTTCATCTCAAACCCTGATGGTACGAATCTACAACATGTGAATAGATGAACTGATGTCGAGCATGGTAGAAACCGTCTGATTACTGGTCATTGATGTATATTGTTAACAGAAGCGAGGGGACCCACCAATGAGGAAGATGGACCCCAATATACCTAGTACAATCTAGTGAGTGTGAATAGAGGATTTGATATCGAACACTCATAGAATCAATCGATCATGAGTCAATTATTAAAACCCATTGTCGATTGCAAGGAGGCCTACCATTGAGGACAACAAGATCCAAGGTACTAGCTAGTTTCTAGATCCCTCTCCTGGATAATTTGTTGAAGTCGATAAGAAGAGATTAATCGAAGGAGGGCCTTAATGTATCCCCTATCAATCTACATGAAACATACACTAAGATATGATGTGAAGATAGGGTATCACTAAGTACAACTAACACATGGATGGTTGACTCATAAATTCAACAAAATAATAGATGGTTGAATCATGCTTAAAATTCCCTTAAACAGATAGCACGGCACAATGGTGACTTGGCATGTAACACACCCACCCACCAAGTTGGGTCATGCTACCTCAAAGCTCTCTCCAAGAATTCTCTAAAAATAACTTGTAACATAACCGATACAACAAATAGCAAGACGATTTTCCCGGGTACTGATCTAAAACATACCCATTGCCCAAGTATTTTCATATTTTCCCTCATTGTATGATTATGAATTTATGCTCCATTCTTTAAAATAAAGAAACATGGATTCAGCACATGCAATTAACAAGAACATGTTAAACATACAAGAAAGGAACAATGTGTCATGCACAACAAACAACCAGCAAGTGGGCACATTAAAAATACATATCTCAAAGATAAATAAATACACAATGGAATATACATTATACAAAAAACAAAGAGAGAACTTATCTTTTCAAGTAAACATTCACCAACTGGATACAAACCAAGGACGTTCCTCCCAACCATAGAAAATGGTGTTCATTCACTCTCAACATTAGTGTCACCCCTGAGTTAGGGCTATGAATCCACAAGTACGAGTCCTAGGACAAATATAAAAACACGCCAATTAGATAACAAGATCTCAACTTTTCCCAACCACACAAGAATCCTAATTTCCAACTCTCTTTCCCCTTCAGCCTGCACAACCCATAGAAATGAACCCCTTTATCTGACATACACTCCCTTAGGCTGTTCCATTCCTCTCTGGGGCTCCAGTTCTACTGATCAGGAAATATCCCTACTACAAACTCCAAGGATTCTCAGTTGGGGACAGTTATTTCCAAAGTGTCATCAATCTCATGCACACAAGAATCCATTCCCTCCTCGAATGATTCAGTAATTTATTACAACCATATAGCAATGGCTCTCCTCTTCCGACCATTTTTTTCCATGATCATACCAAGATCACATGAATTAGCAAGAATGAGGAGCCAAAAAATGAAAGAGTGAGAAGATTGTAAGAGTGAATGGAGAAGAACCCCCAAAAAATCCCACAATGGATGTTTATATAATTACATGAAATCAAGAACCACATGAAATCCCCCCCAATAAGCTCATGTAACCACGTTTCTCAATTAAATCCAATATGGCCAAAAAAAATATAATAAAAATACTTATCCCCTTAATCCCTCCTCTCTTGTGGAATCATAGCCCCCTATCTCTTGTCCTTGTTCATCTTGCATCTAGCGGTGTGTTTTTATTAATGTATATAGAAGTATTGCATTTCCTAGCCACTCTGGCCCATTTTCAACTTTACCACCTCACCAGCCTAATGTCACATTTACATAATACATTCTAGTTCATAGTGATTAAAATTGGGGTGTTACATGGAAGCAAGACACAAGAGTTGGATGAATATAGTGCAACAATGCAAGAGACATTGGAGCACTCTCAATGATGACTGGAAGATTAACCAACCGAAGGAGTATCATTGAATCATATTATTGGGACGAATTCTAGACAAGCTAAAATCCAACTGTAAGATGATGACTCAAATAGGTGTAATACTCAAGGGTGACTCGACTAATGTTTTCATTTTGAGAACAAATCAACAGTTAAAAAATCCAACTCTTTTTTTTTGGTTTTTTAGTGTCTCCTTCATGGTTTAATGAGCATGAAAGAGAGACAAAAGTATACTTGGTAGTGTCTTTTTTTTTCATTTTTGACGAGCCCAAAAAAGAGTTAAAAGTATACTCGTGATGGTGTCTTTTTTGTGCCTTTTAACAAGTTCAAAAAAGAGGTAAAAGTGTATTCAATTTGTGTCTCTTTTGTGTCCTTTAGCAAGTCTAAAAAAGAGGTAAAAGTGTACTCATGTGGAGAGAATGAGTGGATTAACAACATGATTCTATGTTCCAAGTGTATGGAACCAACCTAAGCAAAATGAATGTAAATGTTACTGGCTAGTGAGGTCCACTCTTAGTAGTTGTTCTCTCCATGGGTAGATAGATGCAAAATGAAGGCCAAATAATGCAAGAGGAGGATGGTCAAACGATACTATAATAATGGTAAGAGGAATGTAGTAAAATAGTAGTGGAGTGGCCAAAGGTATGATGCAAGTAGAAAATGCATAGATGACCATTCAGAAACATAAAATATGGGAACCCCCCTAGGATATGGCCATAATATAGATGAAGAGAGGAAAATGAGTCACAATGTCAAGCCATGGCAGGACTACAGGAGGGTTCTTTAGGCTACGGGAAATCGCAGCATGGGTGATGAATGGAAATATGGGTCCATACTAGGGCACCCGTGAAGGGTAACCATTACCAAACAAGTTACAATGTGTAAAAATGGAGTGGCTAATGTGGAAACCTGATGGGATTGAACCTAAGTCATTGTGATGGAAAAATGGACGGTCAATAATGAAAAAGAGAATCATAGGGAAAAAACTATCCCTATATGCAAGTTCAAGAAACATGTACCTCAAGTTTAGTGGAAGTCGCCATCTTCGTAAAAAAAAGTCCATGTAATCTTGTCAAAACATGTAAACTAGATTTTTGGGGTGAAAACGCATAGTGAAATCTCAAAAAGAACAAATGTTTTTGGATTTTTTGGATATGGTATATGCAAAACAAAAAGAACTCACCCCACACACCTATGTACAAGGCACTATGCATCCTGACATTTTATGCCAAGTAGAGCCCATTACTAGGCTCATGCCAAGGATATTTTTCATGGTTAGTGAACTCATGAGATGATGTTGGCATCATATGGCTTTCCATGCCATGGCCATGCCACATAGGAATGAATTTTTTCATGTGAATGTACTCATCATGAGTGGTTTCATGAGCTACAGAAGCTCCTTGATGGTCTCCATCAAGACATGAAGGAAGTACGAAACATGAATCTTCGAGGGAAGGGGAAGCAGAGAATTCTATGGCAAGTCCCGAAAAAAATAACCAGGGAATAAAAGGGTCAATACTAGGAAGTCTATTGGACACCCTATCCAATTCCCCCAATCCATGATGGAGACTCAACATGTTAACTCTCATTGTTTAACAATTAGGAGAATATGATTGATATGCCATCTCATCCTTGGGCTCAACAATGGATGTCATGAAATTCACGATGGCCTTTTTATGGAGGCAACTTGGGATCAAGGACGACATGTGAACTCAGAGAGTCAAAAACCCCTATGGGAGGAGTAGTATGATCACACTCCATATGAGGATGGAGTTCTTGACCAGTATTATCAAATATTGATGGGATTGTCGAATCAACAATCTCAACCACTGTGAGCAGCAGTGAAGCTCCATAAGATTCAATTTCCTCAGGACTAGATACCATCCAAGGATAGACGGACCCCAGTTTCATGCCCCGTATTATTATTATTAAATATAAATAATAATAATAATATCATAAATATAATAATACTCCTAAAATGGTCATGATAAATACTTATAGGGATAAATAATAATAAAGAAGTATATAATAATTATCCTACAGAGGGTCATAATAAGTGGTTACTATGAATATTTAGGAAGTTAAAGAGAATAGTAAAATAAGTAACTGTGATTAATGGAGAAACCCTAAATTATAATAAATAATTAAATAATGGACCCTAGAGATTGGTTTCTTTACCATGGACAGATTCTTAGATATAAAGAGGGAAAAGAATGAGAAAATGACATCTCTCTTTGGTTTTTCTATGGAGAGAACAAGGATTAAGATGGCTTGTTGAGTGGTGGGTTGAGGGCTCAGGGGTGACCTGCTGCTGAGAATTAAAGTAGCAAGGTCTATGGTTGGGTGGAGAGTTGTCCCCCATTTTGGTGTTTTGTTTTTCAGATTGGGATCAAGGTAACTCTTCAACCTCCAATTCCCAGACTACAAGTACGTAAGTTCCTCATCTCCCAATGCCCCTAAATTTTATTAAAGTTACCTAGAATTTTTTGTAATCATTTTTGTTTTATATTGGACCATTACATATGGTATCAGATCCCAATTTCAACCCTTAATGCCTATGGGTCTGCCTAATTAATTGGAATATGGATTATCCCTTAACACTTCATCTTTGAGGTAAGTTTCTCCATTTTATATAGTAGGCTTGGTGTTTTGTGTAGGTGGCACCTCTAATCAGCCTTATCTAAAACAAATATTCTCTTTTAAGGGTTAGATATAATGCTTTCTTGCCATATTTTATTCATATTTAATACCATTTCCTATAGGTCAACCTCATAGATTTCAATCTGAATTCAGCTTGCATTTAATTGCTAGATATAATGTTTTACTTTGAACCCATACATGGATCTATCACACATTGGATTTCATAAACCAAATTGATGCTTTCAAGTTTAATATTTATCCAAATTATAGGAAATAGTTTTTACCATGGATCTAATATCTTAATTGCATTTAAAACCTAGATCTAACTTAATAAACCCAAATCTTTAAACCAATGGTTGATATATTTTTTTATGGTGTTTGTAGAAGATGAGGTGAATGTTTTGTAGATTTTATGAGATACTTACACAAAATATATAGCTAAAAATGAAGCATACACAACATGTAATGGTGTGAAGAGAAGAGATAAAAAGGGAGAAAAGAATGAAAGAAAAATCCTAGGTGTGTGTAATATATCTGACACCCCATTGAACACTACTAGGGAGTATACATAATGAATGGGTCCCGATGAAAGAGGCCATGCTAGGTACCCATGAACAATGTAACTAATGAACATCAAAATAAAGTGAGTAAAGAGGGAAAACCCACCCCCCCCCCNCAGTAGAAGGGCAGTACTGTAAATCGATGACCCTGTCATGAACCAACTTCCTGATCAAATGCATATGGTCTCCTTCACTCCAATATGATTTCACAAACTATGGAATTTTTGCTCAGTGAAGGTATTGGTGAATATTTCAGTAGTATACTCAGTAGAAGGGCAGTACTGTAAATCGATGACCCTGTCATGAACCAACTTCCTGATCAAATGCATATGGATCTTGGTGTTTGTTGTTTGTTGTCTTTGTACTAGATCTCAATAGAATTTGAGCGTACCATGGTTGTCACACGAGATCACAGTCAGATTGTGAAATTCAATGCCAAGCTTAATGAAGAAGTTTTATAGCCACAGTTCCTAGATGGTGATGTTGATTTCTCCCTTTTACTCAACCTCTGTTGAACATAGACAAATGGCTAACTACTTTTTTCCCGACCAACAAATTGGGTTGGACCCAAAACTAAACATGTACCTAGAGGTGGACTTACAATCGAGTCCATCATCATCCTAGTCAGAATTGGTGAAGCCTATGAGATCCAAATTGCAACCTATTTCATAGTGGATCCCATAATTGATGGTTCCCTAAATGTATATGAGGATGTGCTTGGCATCCTTCCAATGTAAATCATGTGTATCATGCATGTACCTAGAGACTACCCCTATTTCATATGATAGATCTGGTCGGGTGTGGGTGAGATACAGAAGGATCCCCACAAGCAGTCAATACAAGGTGTTTTCCACCACTAGTATATCTTGACAATCCTCAAGTCTAACACCATATAATAAAGGTGTAGGTGCAGACTTGCAGTATGTCATGTGGAATCTCTCCATGAGATCTTGAGCATACTTATCCTGAGATAAATTGATGCCTTAAGCATCTTGGTTGGTCTTGAGACCAAGAAAGAAATGGAGTGGAGCCATGTCTGTCATCAAAAACCTGTCATGAAGAATTCCCTTGACCGAGCCTATTAGTCCCTAAATTTGCACTTGATTGCTAAAGGGAAAGTTAGGGCATCATCAAGTTATTGCGATGGTTTTATGGATAAAGATTTGTATGGGTTTTTTGCTTGTTTGAAGGCTGGGATAAAAGTAATGTAATGATATCAATACTAGAAATGCAAGATCAATTCCTATCTCATTGGCTTAGTAAATGGTAGTCAATCTAATGAATTAAAAGGCAAATTTGTAAGGAAAGAAACATAAAATATGTAAGTTTTCAATGTGTCCACTCACATAAGAAATATTTGATCTTAAATATCATTAAAGAAACAAAGACATGTACTTAAATACAGACCTGATAATGAACAAGAAACAATAAAATATTCAATGGATTAACTCATAAACAAAACATATCAAATGTTTAGCAAAGATAATATGCATTCAAGTAAGAAGTGATTGGAAATAGAGACAAAAAGGAAGGTCTAACCATCATATAGCCTTTTCCAATTAGTACCAAATGAAATAAGTCTTAGTCTTACAATTTGAAACAAAGTTTTCAAAATGCCACTGCTCTTAACCTCCCCCCTTTTAACTCTCTAGTGATAGTTTAAATAATCAAAATAACAAACAAATTGTTCAGAATTTTTGGCAAATAAAATCAAATAAAATTATAAAGATAAACTAGAAATAAGTTTGTAATGTGTCTCGAGCTACTAGATGTTGTTGGTTAAAATTCCTTGGAATATGGAATGTTGTGGCTTCCATTTTCCACTTGTGTTTTGTGGATATCCTTTTAATGTCATTTGAACCCCAAGTGTTGCCTTGAAATATGCACTTGAATATGACTTAAGCTAGAATCCATCTGCTAAATATTGAAAGTGCCAATTGTTCAATATTTGACTGTGGTGTTTGTATATATTTTTAGAACCATTCTCTCTTCATTTATTAATGCTCTTCCACCTCATCCTTCATTAATTGATTCTATGCTTTAGAATATGGGATCTAATTCTATTTACTTATTTTTTGTCACTTCCAGGTGTCCTAGTTTCTCTCAAACTGACCATCGAATGCTTGGAAATATTCACCCCATCAAAACTACAACAATCTCGGAACATGTAAGAGATTAAGATTTTATGAAAAACTCGAGGTCACCAAGAAATTTCAAATATATTGATCTCATAATATATCTTCATTAAAGTACCCTTCATGGAAAAAACATGAACCGAATTGAGTTGCTCTTTCAAATCAGATCCTACTTCCATTTAATGTTAAAAGAAGCTTATACATATCAGGTCGTCTATCTCTATATACTCCCCAAATTTTCCTTTTAATATTGATCTTGTTCAGGTCGAATTTATAAACCACAACCACTACATACTTGTCATTAGAAGCTGATACTATTTCTCTAGTAGGTCGTGCTATGATGGAGTTTCCATAAAAAGTTATTTAGTTAGGTCCATGCTTAGTTTCAATAACCTCCTTTTCCAATTCGGATTGATGCAACCAATGGTACAATATTAGCTCTTGTATGCCCTTGAATAACTCACTTCCAATGCTGAGATGAATCAAGATTGGAATCTCGTGGTTCAAATCCTATTGTGGTTGGATAAAATAATATTTATTCCCCCATAAGAAACATTGCTCTTGTTGCCAGATGTTCTATCACTTGTGCATTAATTTGGAAGTTTATGGAATATTATGTCTTGATAAGACACATATTTCTATTGAATCGTTGAGAAATTTCGCAAACCCTCTGAGATAAATGTAAATGAATCCATTTGGGAGGGTTTTAATGGTTTCAACAAATTCCTTATGGTTTGGTAAAAAATCAGGCATGAAATTACCCTCCTGAATATGACGGGAATTTACAAAAAAAAAAATCTAGGAATGTATAGGATGTGACCGTTCTGCGTTTAACCTGTGGGGTTGGTTGAAATATAAACAATGTGTTCACAGTAGTGTATTCCCTTTCCCTTTGTAATTGGATTACAACCTCCTATTCTAGAGAGTTGACTTGATATCAATCCAAACAAACTCTCATTGCAATATGGTGCAATCTTCTCAGCTGAATGTGATATGGTGTAAGCCTTGGAGGCATTCAGATGCTTTCCTCAACACATGGTTCTTGAATTGATATGGAAGTTGATGGAAATATGGAATGGTTGGCACTTAATTAATATCTTTCGGTGAAATTATCCCATATGGAAAAGAAAACAAGTGATTAACTTTCTTTTATAAACAACTCAACACAATTCTCCTTGACGCGTAGTGCATAGAGAATGGAGTCCTTGTGGGATCCTCCCATGGCACATAACACTTGGGATCTTGGTTTCGGGTACTTGAACACGACCCTTGATGCTTCTTGGTGGAGCTTGGATGCAATGAGCCTAAAATTTTAATTGTATTACCCAAAACGTTTTATTTTTAACAACATGGGATAAATTAACAAGATAAAATCATGTTGACAAATTATTTTAATATTTGGATTTGGATAGAGAAGGCAATAATAAAGAAAATATGACTCTATTTTAAGCAATACTTCACAATATTGAAAATATGAGGATATGGGGGACTTGAAAATCTTGGAAGTTTTGAGAGATTCGATAGGAAATCGACAAAGAGGTTGACAAGATCATGTTAATGATTGTGCTACAAGAATGCATGGATTCTGGTAGCGCCCCTACTATTGACCAAATGTCAAATTTTTAATACTGCAAATTTGAGTAATAACATTGGCTCCTTCTAGAGATGGAATCCTCCTTGTGAGGATCCAAGAACACACAGACCAATGTGCCTTGATTCACCACTGCAACCTGTCCCTATAACTGATCAATTGAAAACAATATGTTCCATACCGACACTACTCATATCCACTAAAAGAAACTAAAAACAAAACCATACATTGTGCTCAAATAACTCTGCAAAGCCCAAATAAATGGATACCCAACCATCAATTTGAAAAGAAAAAATTGGATCTGCTACAGTGTTTTTCCATTGGGCTATGGATTCAATTATCCACGCTAATCTATAGCAAGATTAAAACAAACTACTCGGATGCGAGCTTATTCAACCATCCTACTCTACTAACCTGTTGACACCATGTTGATCATTTGTAGGTGAATTTCCAATGCATCCATGTAATCATTTTACTGAGAAAGTGGTCTTATTTTTGGTAGCTTAATGAAGAAATGCAAAAAAACATAAAAAAAAATTAAACAGACATGTAATATGAAATTTATACTTATTGTTGCATTCCACTTTCATCCCATATGGTGCCACATTTTGAACATGTGGAAACATGGACTCTATGTAAATAGCCACTAGGTCATGAAAATCATGACATAACTCCAACCGATGCCATGAAAATAACTATTGTTCTAAAAAATTTGCTCCATAATCCTTTTGAACATCATTTGTTTTATTGCAATCAAAAGCAGCAAGAACATCTTGAATCTCCTCATAAGTTTCTTGGACAACAACATTCAAAACAATAATATAATCATGAAAATAAAGAGGCCCATCTTCATCTTCCTTGCTACCTTCTGATACATAGTTATCATTCACATGATACATTTCCTCATGGACAATGGACTCAATGTATTCATGCAACTACTTGTAAAATTATGCTACATCATAGACATCTAGATCTAGGACTTCAAGATCATCATCATATTCATCATATGTAGGTTGATTTGAAAAAAATTCTTAAAGTTGAAATTCAAAGACATTTGTTTCATGATCATCTTGAAAGAAAGAATGTAAATACGATGCATGATTGTTATTAGAATTTTGACCATTAGACACATATGAAAAAGTATCAGATGTATCTACAACTACTTGTTTTTATTCCTCATCAATAATATGGTCTTCAACAAGAGTTTTTTCAGTCAACAAATAATCTTCACAAAGATTGCCAGCAACACATTATTCATAAGGATGAACATTCATATAAGAGTTATCATAAACATGTTGACAAGTATCAAATTCATGATGAGTTTCATAAGCCTGACATATATCTACATGAATTTTATTACTACAGTCCTCCTGGTGTAAATAAAAATAAGAAGAAGATATAATTGATAATAACTCTTCTTTCTCTTCCTCAACATAATCATCCCTTTCATTTGCACTGCTAGAAGGATCAGTTACTGAATATTGAGAATATATTTCATATCTCTCACAACAATGCTCAAAAATACTTTCAACCAGATAAAATATCTTGCAATATGAATAAAAAGCATCATGAAAATCGTTTAAAGATGAAATACTAGAAATAGGAAGAGATCGGTATCATTCTCTCGCCTCTCCTTCCGAGGAGTACATAAACATTTTCAGCAGTACATATTCATGATGAATATCAAGTTGGTCCATGTATTCATGAAAATCAATCAAGTGTTGTGCAGGATGATCATGATCATCTCCTTTGAACCTCGAAAGGTAGTCTCCCCATTCATGCATAGTAGGCACAACATTTGGAAAACTAGGAATAGCAGAGAGATCAAATGGAGCAAAACTACGAGACAAAATGGATTCCATGGCCTTCGACATCCTGGATCAATGGGGTCACCAACAAATTCTTCCTTCATAGAGTCACCAAGTGAATGATGCAGTCATAAATTGTGTCCAACCCATGTTCACCATCATGAGCTAGAGTTGATCATTGTCGTTCTTCCCAGGGAAGGTGTCTTCGTTCCTTCCTCCCCGGCAACGGCACCAAAATATGTTAGTCCCTAAAGTTGCACTTGACTACTAAAGGGAAAGCTAGTGCATCATCAAGTTATTGCAATGGTTTTATAGATAAATATGTGTATGGGTTTTTTGCTTGTTTGAAGGGTGGGCTAAAAGTAATATAATGATATCAATAACAGAAGTGAAAGATCAATTCATAACTCATTGGCTTAGTAAATGGTATTCAATCTAATGAATTAAAAGGAAAATTTGCAAGGAAAGAAACATAAAATATGTAAGTTTTCAATTTGTCCACTCACATAAGAAATCTTTGATCTTAAATATCATTCAAGAAACAAAGACATGTACTTAAATATGGATCTGGTAATGAACAAGAAACAGGAAAATCTTCATTGGCTTAATTCATAAACAGAACATATCAAATTCTTAGCAAAGATAATATGCATTCAAGTAAGAAAAGATTGGAAATAGAGACAAGAAGGAAGTTCTAACCATCAGATAGCCTTTTCCAGTTAGTACCAAAAGAAATAAGTCTTAGTCTTACAATCTGAAACAGAGTTTTCAAAATTCCACTTCTCTTAACATCCCCACTTTGAACTCTCTAGCTATAGTTTAAATAATCAAAATAACAAACAAATTGTTCATAATTTATGGCAAATAAAATCATAAAGATAAACTAGAAATATGGTTGCAATGTGTCTCAAGTTGTTGGATGTTGTTGGTCAAATTCCTTGGAATATGGAATGTTGGAGCTTCCGATGTCCACTTGTGATATGTGGATATCCTTTTATTGTCATTTGAACTCCAAGCGTTGCCTTGAAATATGCACTTGACTATGACTTAAGCTGGAATCCATCTATTGCATATTGAAAGTGTCAATTGTTCAATCTTTGTTTGTGGTGTTTGTATCTATTTTTAGAACCATTTGCTCTTCATTTATTAATTCTCTCCCACCTCATCCTCCATTCACCGATTTTATGCCTTAGAATCTAGGATCTACTTCTATTTGCTGATTTTGTCTCACTTCTAGGTGTCCTAGTTTCTCTCAAACTGATCATCAAATGCTTGGAAATATTCACCCCATCAAAACTACAACAATATGAATATGTAAAAGATCAAGATTTTATGAAAAACTTGAGGTCACCAAGAAATTTCAACTATGTTGATATCATAAAATATCTTCATTAAAATACCCTTCATGGAAAAAATATGAATCGGATTGAGTTTCTCTTTCGGATCAGATCCTATTTCCATTTAATGTTAAAAGCAACTTATACATATCAGGTTGCCTATCTCTAAATACTACCCATCTCTACCTTTTAATATTGATCTTGTTTAGGTCTAATTTATAAACCAAGACCACTTCATCGTTGTCGTTAGCAGCTGATATTATTTCTCCAGTAGGTCGTGCTATGAAGGATTTGCCATAAAAAGTTATCTGGCTTGGTCCATGCTTAGTTTTAATAACCTAATTTTCCAATTCGGTTTGATGCAACCAATGGTACAATATTAGCTCTTGTATGCCCTTGAATAGCTCTCGTCCAATGCTGAGATGAATCGATATTGGAATCTCATGGTTCAAAGCCTATTGTGGTTGGATAAAATAATATTTCTACCCCCATAAGAACCATTGCTCTTGTTGCTGGATGTTTTGTGACTTGTGCATTAATTTGGAATTTTCTGTAAAATTTTGTCCTAATTAGACGTAAATTTATATTGAACCATTGAGAAATTTCACAAACCCTCCCATATGAATGTAAATGGGTCCATTTGGGAGGTGGGTTTTGAACAGTTTCAGAAAATTCCTTACAGTTTTGTTCGAAAATTAGACCCGAAATTACCCTCCTGAATATGATGGGAATTTGCAAAAAAAAATCTAGGAATGTATAGGCTACGACTATTTTGCATTTAACCTATGGGGTTGGCTGAAATTTAAACAATGCATTCATAGTAGTGTATTCCCTATCCCTCTATAATTGGATTACAACCTCCTCTTCTTGTGAGTTGACTCAATATCAATCCAAACAAACTCCCACTATAATATGTTGCAATCTTCTCAGTTGAATGTGATATGGTGTAAGCCTTGGAGGCATTTGGATGCTTTCCTTGACACATGGTTCTTGAATTGAAATGGAATTTCATGGAAATATGGAATGGTTGGAACTTAATTAATCTTTTTCGATGCAATTATCCCACATGTAAAAGAAAACAAGTGATTAACTTTCTTTTATAATCAACTCAACGCAATTCTCCTTGACGCATAGTACATAGAGAATGGACTCTGTGTGGGCTCCTCCCATGGCACATAACACTTGGGCTCTTGGTTTTGGGTGCTTGAACACAACCCTTGATGTTGCTTGGTGGAGCTTGGATGCAATGAGCCTAAACTTTTTATTGTATTACCCAAAACTTCTTATTTTTAACAACATGTGATAAACTATCAAGATAAAATCATGTTGACAAATGATTTTAAAATATTTTTTTAATATTTTTCTTTGGATAGAGAAGGAAATATTAAAAAAAATGTGACTCTATTGTAAGCAATACTTCACAAGATTGAAAATATGAGGATATGGGGGACTTGAAAAGATTGGTAGTTTTGAGAGATTCGATAGAAAATCGACAAAGAGGTTGACAAGATCATGTTAATGATTGTGCTACAAGAATGCATGGATTTTGGTAGTGTCGGGATACTATTGGCCAAATGTTAATTTTTTAATACTACAAATTTGAGTACTAACAGAGGAAATCATTGAAAATGAGTTGTCGGTGATCAAAATATCATCCACATACAGAACTAAGATTAGAAGTGAGTCATTGATCCTCAGCATGTAGACATTTGGATTAGATTTGCATCTGAAAAAATTCTTGGAGAGAAAGAAGGACTCCATCTTTGCATACCATGCTCTAGGAGCCTGCTTGAGGCCATAAAGAGACTTTTTGAGTTGGCACACTAAAGATGTTTTTTTTATGAATCCAGGTGGTTGCTCCATATAAATATCCTCTTAGAGATCCACGTGAAGAAAAACATTATTCACATTCATATGATGTGCTTTCCATCCCCCAGTTGCTCCAATGGCAAGGGTCAACCCGATAGAATTCAATTTTGATACTAGAGAAAAATTCTCATCATATTTGATCTCGTGGATATGTTGAAACCCCTTGGAAACCAGTCTTGCCTTATGTCTACTCACATGTCCTTCTACTTCATTTTTGGTCCTATAAACCTATATGTATCTGACAATCTTCCTCTATGAAGGAAGCAAAACCAAATCCCAATTCTAGTTCTCAATGAGAGAGTTGTACTCCTCCTTCATGGTTGCGTCCCAGAAGGGGTTGCCTAAAACCTTTGTGTAGCTTTGCAGGTCTGAAGATTGAACCATATAACAATGTGGAAGCATCGTGTGTTCAGTGGCAGTGAGTACATGAGGAGGATCCTCATACTAAGATATGTTCCTCCTTGGATCCACTAGATCCCCAGAAAGGTATCATGCATCCTTAATTGTGGATTGTGCCTGACCCAGGTGGGTATAGGTGGCCACCCGCCTTTTCCAATTGGCTCAAAACATTTTTATGGAAATTTTGGAAATTTACTATTTTTAGCAGTTTTTAACTTCTAGGGCCAGTCTGAGGGCTTAAATGACGTTTTTTTCACGATCGGGCACCTCCATCAACTCCCCCCTAAATGATTCTCCTCATCAACACCCTTCTAACGAGTTACCATGCGCCCTAAACAGAGATCGTATACAAAAGTTATAACCCCATAAATTTAATGTACTAATTTACCCCAACGAGGCCCGCGAGACTTTTGGCATTTCATCTCCTAGGGTTAGGTTTTTGGATGTCTAGGGTTTTGGCATTCATATTTATTGTAAAAATTCCTTCAGAGCCTCATTGTACTGATATTCTTGCTAATGAGCGTAACCATCACATCTCTTCTCAGAGATAAGTTGCCACCATTCTAGCAAGCTTGTTTTCAGTCTGCATTTTACAATTTTCAGCATATTTCTTATTTAATAGAAGTCAAGTTTTATTATATCTCTATTATTTGTCATTGTGTCTGTGTTAACATTATGAATATGTGGCTTCATTTCATTATGCTCATAAATGTGGATTAGTGGTATCAGAGTGGTATGCTCCTTGTTATTTTTGAATGCATGTCCCCGACACGGTCAGGATATAGAGAGTTGGGTCTCGAGCTTGTTTCTCTTGAGGAAAATTATTCTCACACACCCAAGAAACCGCCCATGGCGGGTGAAAATAAATATGGCAGGACAAGAGATCCTTTCAAAATGTTTCTCGAGGAATCCCTTGATCGACAGAGGAATGAGATGATGGAAAACTTCACACAAATCCTTCGATGACCACCAACAAGCAACGCATCCACCTCAAGCGGAAGTGCCACCCCCTTAAAGGTACAAATCAATTTTGATATTCCTATATTTTAAGGTCAAATATATGTGGATGTCGTAGATAAATGGATAAACCTTCTAGAAGGGTATTTTTTTGTCCACAACTTTTTCGATAGAGAAAATATTATATTTGCGCTCCTCAAGTTTGTCCCCTATGTCAAAGATTGGTAGGAGACTTTCTGTGAGAAAAATGAAACAGAAGAATCCATATTATTTACATTTTCACCCACTTGGGATTCCTTCAGGGATGTTATCAAGGAATAATGCTACCCTGTTGTAAGTGATGACGACTTGTATATAAGATGGACCACACTACGACAGGAAAGAGACCAAACAGTCCTAGAGTTCACCAATGTCTTCCATACCTTGTGCACCAAGCTGAGTATCAAATATTCTAAGAGACATATGGTTCTCAAGTATCAAAAAGGTATGCATAGATACATCCAGATAGAAATGGATTTTTTGTACATATCGTCCTTGGGCGCGACCTATCGATATGTCATCAAAATCGAGCAGAAGCTTAAACAAAAGACGCGGTAGCTTGGGTCTGGGAACCCCTCATAGTAGAAGTAGGTTAAGGGTATCCCTAACCCACAGAAAAAAAGGACAGAGAAAATATGGGCAACCTCATGACAACCAGTCGAAGCCGCAATCAAAGAAGGACAATGAGAAGAGGAAGAAAGATATCAGGAAGTGGTGTGAATTCCATAAGAGCCCCTGGCATAACACTGTCAATTATCGCTTAAGGCAGTCATTAGTGGCTGAAGTTAAATCCTTTGAATCATATGCAGGTTCCGACTTTGAGTTAGAACTAGAGAAGGGGAGACAGAAGATTAACGTAGAACCCAGTTCCATTGTTTCTACCATCAAGACTCATCTCGGTGAACCTGATGAGCCAGAGGAAGGCAAGCACCTATTTCATTCACATATGTGGGTGAAAGGCACTCCACTTCGCTTCATGGTTGATAGCGGTATCCAGAAGAACCTCATCTCAGCAGAGGTCGCTAAGCGGATAGCCTTGCCGAAAAATCTGCACCTGCATCCCTACACCATCGGATGACTCCATCAAGGAAGCGATCTTCACGTCAGCCAACAGTGCAGCCTATCGTACGGAATCAAGCAATTAAAAGATGAGGTATTGTATAATGTTTCTCCCCTTGAAGTTTTGATGTTCTTTTGGGCCAACCTTATTCATGGAAACGTCATGTTGTATATGAGTTTGGGCCTTGCAGTGGTATTATTACTTTGAACAGGAAATTGTACAGGATACCTGAGGTAGTCCCACCTAGTGCTATTTCCTTGTTCTCTACCAAGCAATGCAAGAAGGTCATTTCTCAAACTGGGAAGTTAGTCTTCTTCATGATTCACTCTCAGAGTGAGTGAAAGGTTTGAAGCCACATCCATGGCCTCCGCGGTCGAGCTCTCCATGTAGCAAAAGCAAGTGGATGATGGCGTGGAAGAATATAAAGAAATATCCTCATCACCTACTGGAGTACCTCTACACTTTCAGGTCAAGCATCCCATTGATCTGACCCCCGGCGCACCGCTAAAAAATGGGTCAGTTTACCGTCACTCTCTGTTATAAAATGAGGAGATCAAGCATCAAATCCAAGAACTGCTCCACAAGGGGCACATCTGACCCAACTCATCACCTTGTGGAAGCCCAATCATGTTGGTGCAGAAGAAATATGGGACCTGGCAACTTTTCACTGATTATTGGGCCCTAAACAAAATCACATTCAGGAACCGATACCCGATTCCTCGAATCGACGATCTCCTTGATCAGCTCAAAGGGTCCAAATAACTCAGTAAGATTAATCTGAAGTTTTGCTACCATCAGGTCCCAATAGAATAGACAGATGTATGGAAAACTTCCTTCAAGTCAAAAGAAGGTGTTTTTGAATGGTTGGTCATGCCTTTTGGTTTGACGAATGCCCCAACAACTTTCATGAGGTTTATGGATGATATCCTGTGGCATTTCACTAATTCTTTTGTGGTGGTGTATCTAGATGACATCCTCATATACAACAAGACTTGGGAAGAACACTTGCATCATGTTTAGCAAGTTTTTCACACTCTGCAGCAACACAAGCTATATGCCAACTTGCAAAAATGCTCCTTCGGCATGGACAGGGTCTAGTACCTAGGATACATATTTGATGTGCATGGTTTGCATGTTGATCAATATAAGATACAAGTCATCTATGACTAGCAAACCCCAACCACACTCACTGATATTTGAAGCCTCTTAGGCCTTGCAAATTTCTATCACAGGTTTGTGTTGGGATTCTCCCATATTGCATGGTCCCTCACTCAAATAACCAGAGGTGATGGTAAGGAAAAATTTGTGTGGGGCTTGTCCCAACAGAAAGAGTTTGATGAGTTGAAGCAGCGCTTGTGTTCAACACCAGTGATCTCATTACTTGACCTACAATATCCCTTTAAGATCGATACAGATGCTTCAAACTATGTTGTGGGTGCAGTCCTCACTCAGCAGGGCCACCTCGTGGCCTATCATAGTGAGACACTAGAAGATGTCATTTGTAAGTACCCTACTTATGAAAAATAAATGTACTCCAATGTGCATCCTACCGCCAGTGGAGGCATTACATTCTCAGGAAGGAGATATCCATCCACACTAATCATAAGTCGTTGTAGTTCATGCAAACACAACGTAAATTGCAGAATGACCGCCATCAAAAGTGGTCCACATATTTGCAGCAGTTCCACCTCAAAATCAAGTATAAAACGTGAAGTATCAATCGAGTCCCTGATTTCCTCAGCTGACCTCCAGTTGTGGCACTCACCACAGTGGTAGACTCTTGCGGCTATGAGACCTTTGGATGGCCCCACTTTTATGAGATGGATCCCAACTTCACCAACACCTACCAGATGTTGGGAACCAACACAGCTGTCAATAATTTCCATATTCAGGATGAGCTATTATGTCATCTGGGCCATATTTGTGTTCCATCAAGCGAGCGAGCGAAGCTAATTTGGGAATCCCACTAAAGTCGAGTGGTAGGAAAATTCGGTGTAGAAAAGACAGTGGCAGTGTTGCAGTGACATTTCTACTAGCCGAAACTTTGACAATATGTTAGCAAGTATATCTAGTCCTACATTGCCTACACTATTTCCAAACCAACCATCAAGAAACAAGGCCTTTCCACTCCTCTGTCTACTCCTAATAGGCCCTGGGAATCCATATCAATGGACTACATGTCAGGCCTCCCTTCCACCAAGCAGATAAATCACTGTGTTTCTGTGGTTGTTGATCGCTTTTCCAAGATGGCAATTTTGGTCACCTATAAGAAGAGCATCACGGAGGAGGAAACTGACAAGAATTTCTTTGAACGAGTGTGGGTACACTTTGGGATCCCACAAACCATTATCTCAGATCAGGATAGTCGGTCCCTTAGCACATTTTGGTCAAGCCTCTGGTCACTATTGGACACCAAGTTCACCAAGTCCACTACCTTCCACCCCCAGATGGATGGCCAAACCAAGTTCATCAATCGGATGATCATGCACCTCTTGCACATGGACAATTCCAAGCACCCTTGCACCTGGGATGAGAGTCTTCCATATGTTCATCATAGCTACAACATAGCCATACATAACTCAACTAGCCACAACCACTTTCGGGTGGGGTTGGGATTTCAACCATTGGGTCCCATGGATGTTGCACTATTAGTTGTGGCCACCCAGGAAGACTCTTCACATGCTCCAATTGCAGTTGACAAAGCCACCCAGTTCATTGAGCGGATCCATGACATCCACCAATAGGTCCAGGATATTTTACATAATTCCAATGCCAAGTACAAGCAGCGCCATGATCAACACCGGCTACCAGACCAGTTTTGAGTGGGAGACAAATTTTGGTTGCACTTGCATAAAGAACGCCTTACAAGGCCTCATCAGAAGCTTTGCCCACTCTTTTATGGGCCTTAAACCATTACCAAGGTTGTGGGTGACAATGTTTTTGAGCTCACCCTGCCCCCCTTCCTTGTCTTGCACCCAATGTTCAATGTGGACCTCCTTCGGCCTTATTTTCCACCATTATTGGACACCTCAGAGATAGAAGAACAGTTGAAACCGACATAGCTTAACCTTGATGGAATGGAACGAGAATCCATTGATCAAATCATGGACACACGATTCAATTTTCCTCACCAGTAGAGGATCCATCTTTATCGGGTTGTCAAAGTAGGGCAGCACCTGCACCAAGGCAAGTGGCTCACCCGGGGCCAAATTCATTAGAAATTTCCTCATCTAATGGGGGCACTCAATTCAATTGAGAACATTGATTCCTAAGGAGGTAGGATTGATCTAGGTGGATATCAATGGCCACCCACCTTTTCCAACTAGATCAAAATAGTTTTCTGGCAATTTTGGTAATTTACTATTTTTAGCAGTTTTTAACTTTTGGAGCCAGTTTAAGGGCCTAAACGATGTTTTCTCATGATCGTGCACCTCAATGATAGTTTAATTCTCTTATTTATCCCCCTAAATTAATCTCCTCATCGATACCTTTCTATCGAGCTATCGTGCGCCCTAAATGGAAATCGTATGCAAATGTTACGACCCCGAGAAGTTTATGTACTAACTTACCCCAACAGGGCCCACATGACTTTTGGCGCTTCATCTCCTAGAATTAGGTTTTTGAATTTCTAGGGTTTTGGAATTCATATTTATTGTAAAAATTCCTTCAAATCCTCATTGTACTCATCTTCTTGAAAATGAGCGTAGTCATCACATCTCTTCTCAGAGATAAGTTGCCACCAATCTAGCAAGTTTGTTTTCAATCTGCATTTTACAGTTTTCTACATATTTCTTATTTAATATAAGTCAAGTTTTATTGTATCTTTGTTATTGTTCACTATGTCTCTGTGTTAACATTATAAATCTATGGTTTCATTTCGTTCCGTTCATAAATCTAGATCAGTGCCCACTAAGGAATCTACTATGGCTCCTCATCTGCATGTAATGAATCTACATTTGAATGCTCTCATTGTGCATCTATATCCTTTGAATCCTATGATTTAGTATCAGAACTCAAATCTATGTTATGATCCAAATGTGTGGACTCATCATTCACAACTAGTGGAAGTACAAAATCCCTTGCATGTGGCTCATGTGGAGCATGCTAGGGACTTTCCTCAAATTGCACATTGCACTCAATGTTGAGTTGGTTTGTATAGGGATAAAGTAATATGTATCCATTCACACCATCGGGATAGTCGACAAAGTTTCATGGGTGGCTCTGTGTATCTAATTTTTTCATCTTCTTAGATGGAATGTGGGTCCATGCTCATCATCCAAAGATGTGAAAGTGGGTGACTTCCAGTTTGTTTCCACTCCAATACTCAATAGGATTCTTGTCCTTAAAATATATGTGGGGTGATATGTTCTGGATGTAGTTAGCACAGTTAAGTGCCTCATCCCAAAGCTTATGAAGAAGTGGCCTTGCATGCAGCATTCAAGAGGCCATCTCCTTGAGATATCTATTCTTCCTCTCAACAACCCTGCTATGTTGTGGAGTATATGGTAATGTGTGCTACAACTATATATGAGCCTTAAGACAAAGATTATGTTATATATTTGTTGACATACTCCCCCCCATTATCTGTACAGAGAGATTTGATCTTTCTCCCTGATTGAGTCTCAAAACGTGCCTTGAAATCTTTGAGATGCTTGAAGACCTCATAATTCCTCCTCGGAAAAAATACCCAAGTATAATGTGAGTAATCATCCAAAAAAGTAAGCACATACCTTGCCTTATTGATGGATGGATGTGGGAATAGACCCATAATATCATTGTTAATCAGATCCAGTGGAGAGGAGGCCTTGTGAGCCTTCTCTTTCTCAAACTTATCTTAAGGATTCTTGCCAAGGACAAATCCTTCACAAACCCCTTTGGAAAAGTGGATATCAGGTAACTTGGTGGCCATCCCCTTCTTGCTAAGTTTCTACATGTACCTGAAGTTCAGGTGACCAAACCTCTCATGCCATAATCTACTACCATCATCAACATGCCTAATTAGTACAGAGGAATTAGGTTCAATAAAGTTAGTAAAAGTGTATAATCAAGATTTATGATTTACCTCCCCAACAACAATTTTGGAGTTGTTTTGCATGTCAAATATGGACAGAGAGTCTAGTGTGAACTCCACCTTTTTGCTTGATCTTGAGTGAGTAATATGATATAACAAGAGCAGATTCATAGAAAGTTGCAGAACATGTAGGACTTTCTCAAAGATTCCATGGTCTAGTTCCACTCTCCCTTTTCTGTTGAGCTCAATTGGAGAGTCATCCCCCATGAGGATAGGAGGCCTCGTGCATGCAGTTACAGAAGATAGAATATCCTTTGTGTTTTCCATGTGATGGGAAGTGACTGAATATATAATCCAAGTGTCAGGACAAGAATGTACAGCTACTAATTCATGAGGATTACCTTTCTTAGGGGATTTATCTTTTGAATTCTTCTTGGAAGCCTCAAGAATGAAGTCCCCGAGATTGTTTTTATAAAGAATGTGTGCCATCAGATCAATCTACTTATTCATGCATGTAGATTATGGATGGTTCCCGTGATTTCAATAACCACACTTGTTCCCTTGCTTACTTTTTCCACTTTTAGAACCTAAGGAATCATTGAAGGGTTTGGAGTACCCTTCCTTCTTTGGCTCTGCATGCGCCTTTCCTTTTCCTTTCATTTTCTTTTCCTATATTTATTTGGCCATGTTGAGGGTATCTTAGTCTAAGATATTCTAACCTAATTAAGGATATTCTCCCCTAGACAAGGGTGCAACATACCCTCCATTCAACTCTCAGTTATTGTTATCACGCAGTTTGTACTTGGAAGTAAAGAATAGGTGAAAGAAAGGCAAACTAGTGAAACTGAGACTATCCCACCACTGTCACCTCAATAGGATGGCTCTTTCTGTTTAGGGTGGTAGGCCCAGGGGAGACGTCCTCGGTGACTTGGGGTTTTGAGAAGGCAAAGGCTTAAGGCTAAGTAGAATTTTCCCCCTCACAAGTCACCATCTATCAGAATGTCCGACTAAACAACCAATAAAGATAAAAATAACCAGAAGTGTACTTGACTGAGACAAAGCAACAAAGAAAACTATATATGTGTAAGATCACTTGTTGGTTAGTACTTCATATAATCAAGGACTTTCTGATATAAAGAAATTGACCAATAATATTGATGAAGTAAATCAATGATGTACAATAACAATGATTACAATATATCACTTCACAATATATGCTAAAGAAGCTTCACACTGAGCAAATAACGATTTATCATCAATGTCAAATACTGATATTCATTAGAAGCAATGACTAGCCAATATTTCAATTGCTCAATAAGGGATTTAAATGCTGCAAAGATATGATTATAGCATAAATAAATGACGGAAGCAATAGGTTAGCAAGTGTTAGTCTAAGCTAGGGTCAGAAGGAGTCAATGATTGTTCAAGAGTCTTTGGAAGTTGTGATCAAGGTACTCAAACATAGAAGGTCTTAGATCAGTGTGTTATTAGGGAAAATGGATTCATATAGCTGCAAAAGTTGAAAGGCCAAAATGATAGTGATAGGGCCAAAGACAAGACAGAGATGATGGTTGAAGTGTTGCTAAGGCAAGGCTTCAACCTATCAACCCTAGGGGAAGATGGCTCACTAAGGTGTAGTAAACCTAGGCCTTAGTGTGTCTTCCTCCTTCTTTAGCTCACAGGGTAAAGTAAAAACGGCTAGCTTGAAGAGTGAAACGTAGAGTGTTGCTATGAAAAGGCTCTAACATTTATCTTCAGCAAAATAAAATGGCTCTTAGCATAACTTAGTAGGGACATGAAACAAGGACACCAACATGTGCTTGTCCCCTAGGGTTTAATCCATCAAATTTCATTAACAAATGCAAGTAAAAAATACCATAACCATTCAACAAAGAAGGATTGAAAAAATTCACTTACATTCACCAAGCATTCATTTAGCCAACCCCTAGTTGTAAACCTTCCACCAAGAAAATGCAAAAAATAGCCAAGAAAATCCTCCTTCAACAAGTGTGCATCAATATTTCAGCCAAAAACCCTAAAGGAGGGTGCAAATTTCAGACCTCACCAAGAGTGAGTGAAAGATGATGAAAAAATGAGAGTAAAAACGCTCAATTTATACCATTCCAATGACCTTAATTAAATTTTAGGTCACCAAAAGGCCAACATGGCCAAAATACATAATAATATTGTTTTACACTAAATGTCATAATTTAAAACCCTAATAAAGAAAAAGTGAAGACGTCATGCCCTTTTAGGGTGGCATTATCCCTTTCTAGGGCAATGTGGGCTTCCTGGAGCAAAGCATTAGCCTTCCTTGGGCCTCTGGAAGCTGCCACATGTGCCAATAATGCCACAACTGCCTCCCAAACTCCCATATCACTAGATGATGTCATAGGAGGTCATGGGTGATGTCATGGGCCTTCCAAGGCTAGCATCCCAATGGAGAGGGCACAACCCCCATGGGTGAGGCTCTGCCAAGTTGCCTCTGGTGGAAAGTCCTGCTCTTCTCCGGTGCAAACCATTCGATCTGTCTCTGCCCCCTATTGGGGTCTCAGCATCCATCTGATGGGCTTCCAACCCCATGGAGGTCTGAACTAATCATCTCCCCATGTTTACCTATCCAATATGGTATGATCCATCAGGTATGATCCTGCACATCAACAGATATGCCCTCCAGGGGCTCATAAGTCACAAGGATCATAGCAATGTCAATCACATCCAATCATCAATTTTATTAAACATGTGCATAAAACCACTTTTACTTAGTTAAGTGCTCAAAGACATTACACAAATCTGCAAGCCAAGTTTGGAAGAAGTGACAGGGCATCCTATTAGGATAGTGTTCACTGGATGTGGGATGTTTTCGGGAGAAAAAATATCCAAGTCATGTTAGTGGATGAGGTGGATAAGGGATGTCCTGATAAGGGGTGCAGTGATAGCAGGGAAATGCATGGCTTACCTGTGGGTGCCTTTGTAGAAGGTGAGTTGCACCTGTCCTGGA
Source organism: Picea engelmannii (assembly GCA_009831015.1). Lineage (NCBI taxonomy): Eukaryota > Viridiplantae > Streptophyta > Pinopsida > Pinales > Pinaceae > Picea > Picea engelmannii. The sequence goes on from ML779383.1 coordinate 773,598, forward strand.
TGCAAATATTTCCAAACCCATTCATGCATTTTATTCTTTATTCTTTATTGTTTTTTTCTTTCAATAAGATAATCAGGGGACATTGCTCTGGCATGGTGACTAGTGGTGGAAATGTTACCCACAAGCACTTTTACGGAAATGAGAAGGTTGGCTCGTGATGAGACCCCCTTTCTCTTGGCTATGCCACCAAGATCCACTACCCTGGCATGGTAACCAGCTGCTAGTAGTGGCATACCGTTAGATGCCCATGGACCTAATAGGTTGGCTCGTGATGAGACCCCCTATCCTCTCACTAGGTCTTGTTTTATTATTTTATGGGTCCCTTTGTTTCTTGTTGAGAAGCCCTTTATTTCTTTCTCTGGGATCCATGGGTGAAGCATCTCGAGGTTTTATTTTTAGGCTTTCATATTTTTCCAACTGATTTTACCCTCTGGGCCTTTATCCCCTTCTTCCCACAAGGTAAGGTGCAACCCTTAAATAATTGGCCAACCTAATGCTTGTACCAGTGTAAAGGGATGGATGAGCAGGAAGTAAGATGGAAAGTGGTAAGTATGATGGGAGCGAGCGATGACTTTTCATGAATCCCCCCAGTGGAAACTCAAAACCTATGGGCACAAGCTTACTAGGGCATCCTGTCATTCCCTCAGACATGGTCAAGTGGATATGTATAAGATCCAAGCACCCGTTAGAAACAAAAATAACTAAATGCACATATTCAAAGGATTTGAGGATCAGAGTGACACATACCATGATACCCGGACTCATTACCTCATGGAGCAAGATCCATCTCTGCTACAGGACCAGGCTGAGGTGATGGATGTTGTTGTTGTTGACAAGGTGGAGGCACTGAAGAAAAGCAAAGATGGGCCCTCCAGGGCCATTCTCAAGTCAATATGGCTCTCGGTACTCCATGTCTAGGACCTATGGGCCTCGAGACATAATCTCCTTAGTTATACCTAAAATGGGGGATAACATCTGGCTCCAAATCGGGGACATGTGCTCACTGTAGAGCACATGAGAACCTCAGCATCTCTGTCATAACCTGTAACCTACTTGATCTCAACGGAAACTATTAGCAATTATTTGGGGTGGTGATATCACCCCCAACTCATATGCATATAACTAAAAGCAAGCATATGTACAAATGTGAAAGCAACCTACTCTAGCATGCAATGCAAATGGTATATACAATGAATGTAAATGCCTAACTACTTACCTAAACTTACCTATGAATTCAAGTTCCCCCACCTTGGTGGGGTTTGAGGAGGCACTTGCTGACTGGTAATGGGCACCTTCATCTTTCCAATGTAGATAGGTAATAAGAGTCATGAACCGACTTTCTTCCAACTCCGAAAGGTCCAAGCCAAAACTGAGTACTTCATTTGACATTAGTAGGATCCCCTTTCTTGGTATCCCACATCCATACTACGTCCCCCTCTAGGCTCTCCTTTCTTGGTATCCCACATCCATACTACGTCCCCCTCTAAGTTTTTCCATGATAGAAAGAATCAATTGTTTTTCTTCTATGGATTTTTCGATACCACGGTCTTTCAATTCACGAAGGAGAGATTTAAATTTGGTGAAGAAATCTTGGATATTTTCAAAGTTCTTTGGATCCAAGGAGTTTCTAGTAAATGGCCACATTTCCTCCTACTTGCCAAAGAGTCCATCCAAGATGGTCCAGATCTCATTTGTTGTCATGCATGCATCTATGTGAAACCATAGGTAAGGAGAAATAGACATGCATTGGAGACCATAAGCTGCATCCATGTTGTTGAAGTAATTAGATATTTCCACTACTGAGGTGGGTTCTGTTTATGTGGCCGTGGCTATCCGATACAAGCCTTTACCCATGAGCATGTGGGTAATCTTGGCTTCTGTTCAAATTAGTTGTGAAATTCCATCTTTCTTGTTGATTTGTTCAGTCTTGCATACTTGCAAAAGAGTGTTGGTGAAACCTTGCTAGCATGTGAGCTCTGATACCATGTAGAGTTTTTGATATACCTGCACAGAATTTCTAGCTAAAAATGAAGTGTACGGAGCATGCAATGGCTTGAAGAGAATAGACAAAAATGGAGGAAAGAATGAAAGAAAAATACTACGTGTGTGTAATATCTCCAACATGTTTGAAACTAATAAGCCTAACGGTTGATTAACACTTATGAAAAGGTGGTATATATAGGATTGAAATTGATCTTTTACTCATTCATTTGATGTCTTTTGGGATAGATTCTAAAATGTGGATCCTTTATCTCTACAACATTAATAACTTAGCTTACGTGAAAAACATAAGATGGGCTTTTGATGTAAAGAGACTTATAACTATAATGACTATGGCTTGTCTCATCTTACCTCATGGATTATTGGCAAGAAGAAGATATGTTAATGTTACAATCAAAAGGACATTTGTATCACCCTTGGTTTAATATTCAAAAATTGGGTATTCTCTTAGTGAATAATTATAAACAATAATCATATAATCAAAAGGATATGTGTATCACCCTTGGTTTAATATTAAAAAAATAGGTATTCTTTTAGTGGATGATTATAAACAATAATCATGTTTACCTTATTCAAATCCCTTCTCATTAAATCATTTTGATTTCTTTTTACCAAAAATCAAAGCTTTTGATAAGCAAAGAACTTGCAAACTCTTGTACCCATGGTTTTCATTTTTAGCCCAATTGTTTTTCATAATGTCTTAAAGTTGAAGAAGGTTTTAATTCTTCACTTCCAAAGTAATAATACCATTGTTTTCTTAAATGTGCAATAATATTTATTTCTCTAGCTAATTGAAGACCAACCATATTTGTCATTCAAACCTTTTGTTAAAGCACATGAAAACTTTATTGCATCTTCTAAAGCATTTGAAAAAACATTCACTAAGCATGAGAACCATGTGTCCATCTATGAAATCTAAAAGAAATAAGGGTAGTTGCAGAGCAACAAGTCCCTGTTAAGAAGAAAGATATACGGCTTTCCTAAAGTTAGGGACTTGTTGCTCGGATATTAGTAGACAAGTCTCCAATAAGAAGGAAGATGTACGGTTATTAGTAGACAAGTCTCCAATACTTTGAAGAAATTTCAATGGTAGAATTTGAAAAAAAAACAAAGGGAGCGCAATGTTTGTCTCTAGTGGCCGTCGTGCTTTTAAACAAAAGCATCATTCCCGATTAATTTAATAAACTGAATTACCAAGTGCTATGCAGATCCTATTGAGAAATGTCAAAGACTGGAAAACGGCCTGGCTTATATTGTGCCTGCAGTAGTGATTGCAAACTCTGCCATTTAACATAAAAAATAATATTCCTCCCCATATGCCCAGTTAGTAATGGATATTCCTCTGCGTGCCCATTTAGTTAGTTGTTTTCCCGCATTAGCAGTTAGCTGGTTATAGTTCTAGTTTTAAAATATTTTTATTGAGAACCAATCTTCTCACACCATTGATAATGTTAGGATAGGCAATGATATTTCTGGGCATAAATCAACTAAAATTTTAAGATTAAAATGTAAATATTAAACTCTAAATACAAAATGTAAATATTAATATAATGAGATGTTGTGAACATGAAAATTTGAATCGCTAGAACAATATGCAAAAATAAATGCAAATCTATAAATATGTACATCAAAATCAATATATGCATCAAAATTAAGCATAAATTAATCCCAATCTTAAATATGCAAAATTTATTTTTCTTGATCCTCTACACCTTACATCATCCAACTCCATATATTCAACATCCAACTCCATATATTCAAGGTCAAAAATCTTGACAAGATTCTCTAAAATGAAATGATGCTACGTTATCCTCATCCTTATTTAGAAAAAAGCACTAAAAAAAATTACGATTAATTTCCAAAACACAAAACAAAATAAAAAATTATGATTAAATTTGAAATCAAAACTACGTCGTCATTCTTATTGAAAAAAAGCACTAAAAACATAAAAAAATTATGATTAAATTCTAAAACACAAAACAAAATAAAAATTTATGATTATATTTGAAATAAAACTACCTCAAAACTCTGGAATGAAATCAAAACTGTCAAAACTCATGCAGAAGTTTTGGCAGCCGTTGAAGCTTCAAACAGAAATGGGAAAATCCTTAGAAAAAAAATCCCCACAATATTAACGTTGAAACCTCATGCAGAATTTTTTGGCAGCGGCTCAAACGGAAATGAAGTTTTCAAATATTTGAAAAACAATCTTCTCACACGATTGATAATATTGCAATGGTATGAATTGTTAACAAAGTGTTTGAGGCATTCGATCAAACCAAAATGGTATACTTGAACATAAGAAAAAGACGTGAACATTTGTTGACAAGAAGTTTATAAGAAAAAGACGTGAACATTTGTTGACGAGAAGTTTGGAGAATTTCTTTGAATACTAACGATGCCAATTCAAAGTATTCAACCAAGTTTGTGCTTAGTACCTGCTTCTAAAAAATAAAAATTATCATAAATATATTAAATCTTGAAAAAATAAAAAATAAAAAATTGTTATTAATTAAAAAATTAATAGTGTGTATTACATGGCATGTAGTAGCCATCACTTCCACTTGGTTTGCATGCATGCTGCCAGTGCCTCTTCTCCACTTTCTTCACTCACTCGGGTTCAATCCTCCCTCTGTAATTCTCAACATTTCTGCAGAAGACAAAACGGCGGGAGTGATGCAACCCATAATCACAACCATATTACGAAGCAAAGCAAGCAGTCAAGGTATAAGAAGTGAAGGCAGGGGTTGCGGAACGATTGGATTTGGAACTGCATTTACGGGCTATGGAACTGAAACATGCTTTAGGAGTTGTTTTTAAGGAAATACCTCTATTTGTTGTCGTAGAGGATGCGTTTGAAAGCTATAAAGACCTATAAAGGATAGTAAAGAGACCCATAATGGTAGGGAAGAGCCATGTTTATCAAAGCAAAGCCTGAACTCAACTTAACAAGCAGCCTTCTTAGTCATCGTTAGTTCGATCCTTCCCTTTATAGCATGCCTTTCTTTACGAGCACTCGAATTTACAGGTAGGACCTTGTGTTAAGCCCGGTTGGGGCAAGGAGAACAACATCTCAAGTTGAGTCAGTCGGATCAAGATTTAAATGCACTCTCCAACCAAGCAAATGCCTCTCGCAGTCTTCATACGGTGTGAATTTGCCTCTTTCGAAGGCATGCCTTTCAAAATCATAACTCGTTGGACCATCAGCAGCTCCAGATGTAGCTTTCTTGGTTGCATGGCTAGGAGAGGAGAGTGAGATGATCCCACCTGTTTGAGTTTTTTTTATCGAAGTTGAAGAGCAACAATGATATTACGTAGATAAGATAACGCCTTGAAACCCTCTCTTCTCCGGGGAATAGCTAGCAAACACCTTCCTTCGTACCCCCCATAGATTCTAAGGTCGAGTCCCCGCTAAAGCTGGAGATACGACTTCAAATGCAATTGGTTTCCTGCCTTTCATACATACCGGAGCATATGGGTCTCCTCAATGCACGAAAAGAAAGACTCAAGTCGTCTTGTTAGGAGCAGGTTCGATCCTACGACTTCATGAATTAATTTCCCTTGGAACTGGTTGTTTCTTTATTTATTATAGTTCAAGAAGCATTAATAATCTCTAATTCTTGGCTTGTTTTTGTGTGCATGAATGGGCGCAAGAGTATATAGTCTATAATTCCTAAAGGAAACCATATTTTTCGAAGTCGATTTCCCCAAAGTAATCGAAGTGAAAACCGCTTTACTCGATGCAGTTTCTGAGGCAGAGAAAAAAATGTTGTCATTCCAGGCCAAAAGCATTCACCACATGGGAGTCGACATTACGCAGAGTGGGATTCGATCCAGAGCTCAGCACGGTGTGGATTCTGGAAGGCCTGATGTATTATCTCCATGACCTGTAGGCTAAGGAGGTGTTGAGATCGATATCGGAGAAGTCTCGAGGGGACGCGGTTTCGCTGGCAGATTTCATGAACGAGTGCTCCACGAGCTTGTTTCACAAGATGAATAGTAATTTCCAGTTCTATAGCGACTGGCTGGAAGAGCTACCGAAGAACACTAAAAGTGACGGTGCGGCAAAGTGAAATAGACCAAGATTTGATGCGGAAAATATATCGGTAATCTGGTAAGCCTTCCTTCTAATGGAATCAAACACCAAAGTTCATTTGAAATATTACTTACTTCAACTATTAAACATATTGCAATATTCCAAACTTACCGACAGCAGTGACTTACAAAGGAATTCACTGCTAGAACCAATCTAATCTTCATAGCATTGGCTCTGGAGGCTTACATGCTCGATCGAAAAGTCTCTGAAGAGGAGGAGGCCAGTGTGAAAAGTCTATGAAGAGGAGGACGCCAGCCTGTGGTATTGGGCTTCTTGGGCCAGCCAGTGGTATTGGGATTCTTCATCATTCCCAGGCCAACCGGTGGTAACAGGCTCATGTAGGCACATTTGCATCTATGCGGGTTTGGTAACATGCTGATGTAGGCACATTTGCATCTATGCATGTTTGCATCTATGCAGGTTTGCATGGTAGCAGCTGGAGCAGACACATCAATAGGACATGCTCTATGCACTAAGTAGGGAAGGAGTAAACATTATCAAACATTTAATGTTGAGAAGTAATGCTAGAGTCATTTCTAGCATTACTTAATTTCCGAAAAATGAGGTTGCAGATGTAAGCCTTTCAACCAAGATAGACTATGATATTTTCTCCACAACCTCGGGAAGAGGCCAAATAAAAGGTTCAAATGAAAACTTTGGTTAAATTAAAACCTAAATTGTATGCTTTTGTAAAACTTTGATTAAAACCACCAAAATTCATTGATTTTTGTGCCAAGTTAATAAAAATATGGAAAATCGATTACTATTAACAAAGTGCAGAGACTATTACTAAAGGATTCATTGATTTTAAAGGTAAGGAATCTTAAGGAGTCATTCCTTTATTTTCTAAAGATGAATGTAGTACAATAGATGGTGTTCTTATGCTAGAAGTTGAGTGTTGAATATGAAATGCTAATTTGCATTTCTTGGCAACAAGAAATGTGGTGCTCTTGGACAACAAGATGTATTGTACCTTGGACAAGTGTGGCATTGCTTGCATGACTAATCAATTTGCAAAGATAGAGCAAGAATTAGCTTGAAGAAGCACAAACCCTAGCCTACTTAACACTTTAGTCGAGGTTGCACGCATTCCTATTAGGAGAGAAAGTTATGGATATAGAATCAACCCGCCAGAACTGTGCAAAAGCTATAAAAAAAATATCCCTAAGGACACTACCCAATAGCCATCATGTTAAATTCTCTCTGGATAAATAATAAAACATGCATAACCCAAACAAACTTCAATATTTGTTAAAGTGGATAGAATCTGCTTTTAAAATGTCGAGGAGCTGCTATGTTAGTCAGTAGTGGGGGAATTTAGGGTTTCTGAATAGGATATAACATAAATGCTTATAACATGTGTGAATCTTAAACAAAAGGCCGAATTCGAAGAAGCATAGTTCAAAATTGTTGCGTCACAGGTCACTTACCTTCAAATTTGGTGTAAATTAATGGCTGGTAAATAGGCAAATGTACTCCGATGCTAAATTAATGGCAGGTAAATAGGCAAATGAATAACTTATGGTATTTCGTAAACTTGGCCTCATTTTTGTGGCAGCATTGAAATTATAACCTGAAGCCTCAGAATAACTTGATGTGCCTGCACCATTAAGAAGAAAATAGAGAGAATATCGAGTGACTATTATCAGAACTGTATTCGTGATTATAACTAATTACTTTCGTTAATAGAATACATACAAAGAGAGATTGTGAAGGCAGTTTGAAGTTGTGATATAAACCATTGTGGATTGTGGATAGTTTAAGTGGTAAAATAATTCATTGGGAATAGTAAATTTGCTCGTGGAAGAAGAAAATGAAAGCCAATACTATCCACTACCCTTTCATGTAGATGCAGTGTCAATAGAATACGAAGTTTGTGAAGATTTTAAGCAGCACCGCTCCAACCCAGGAAATTTATTATTAAAATATATCATTTTATCCCTGCACAATTAATGTTTGCATATTATGAATTTATAAATAGTAATAGCAATCTTGGTGAAATAAAACAGTATTAAAGGTAAATTTTGTTGGAGATATTAGCCGACTGTATCAGGAAATCAGGAGTGTTATTAATGAGCAGATCTTTAATCTTTATCGATAGAGTAACTCGAATTTATTGTCGTGAGTCGGTTTACTTCTACAAAGAAGTCTTAGTCTTAATCTTTATATTCGTCTTAGTCTTTATATTCCCGAGTCTCTAAAGAGCCGATATGTACATAGAGATATAGTAAGAAAGTCGGAGAAGTCTGAAAGCACAAGCTCTATGTTTTTTGAAAGTCTGTAGAAGTTGTTGGGGTCGAAGCTCTGCATAGTTTTGTATTTTGTAACCACCCGCAGAATCCAAGTTGGTAATATAGTAAGTGTTTGTGTTTTGACATATTTATATGTATTTATGAGTTATGTGGTCTTCAAACATTCTGAAAATACATTCTCTTTGTTTCTACGCAAGCTTAAGTAGCTTTATATGTTCTTGAATCTGCACTGAAAGTATACATCTGAGTTTATGTGCTAAGAGTAGCACAGTGATAATTTATTTCAAAAATTACTTTGTTAGTGTCATCATCACAACGTCTAGTCTATAACGCGGTTTTGAAACTACGCAAATCGTGAGCGCTCAACGACAAAGAATTTAACTACGCAGTCTTTCCAACTGTGTTGAGTTGAGTAAAATATGTGCATTGTAGATCCGAGCTCTGGTATCAGAGCATATTTATTAGAGTAGGTTTCAAGAACATTTTTTAAAAGAGAAGCAGTCTTCCTCCTAAGTTTGATCCTTTTGTTGTGACTTTAGATGAGAACAAAGACTTGAGTCATTTCACTCTAGATGAGTTGCAAGCCTCCCTCATTAATCATGAACATATATTAAATAGGTCAAACATGTCATTAGAAAATTCATTTTCGACGTAGTCATCTATAAGAAGTGGAAGAGGAATGGGGAGAGCTAACTCTAGAGGCAGAGAAATGAGTTCTGCTAAAGGAGGATGTAGTAGCAGTCCTGCAAGTACTGGTGGTAGAGGTCAAAATAAAAATACCATTGAATCAAGTAGTTAGAGATTTGATAAATCAAAAATTCAGTGTCATTACTGTAAAAAGTATGGACGTTATGCATATGAATGCAGAAAGACACAGTATAATCATAACAAGCAAGGTCAATATCAGTCAAACAACACAAATAATCCCTCCAGTCCTATGTTTATGGCACGTGATGAAGAGATACCTATAGTCTCACCAATTGAATGCAATGTTGCTCAAGCAAGTCCATGTGACATATGGTATTTAGAATAAGGCTACAGTAATCACATGACAAGAAACTTAGAATTGTTTTCTAGTTTGGATAACTCAGTCCAAACTAAAGTTGCACTTGGAACAAATATCCAAGTCACTTTCTTGGGAAAATGAAGTATCAACATTTTAACTAAGCAGGGGGAGCAAAAGGTTATGCATGATGTATATTGTTAGCTTTTTAGCTCGGGAGGTACTCCACATGTTTTGTCTTGTATGTGGATGTAGCCTTATGTTGACACTACTAGGCACTTAACTTTGTAATGGGTTTTTATAAAGTTGTTATAAAGTGGTTCTTTTATTAAAGTGACTTTTTAATAAAGTGTACCTTCTAATTTTAAAGTGACTTTATTTCATAAAGTGCACTTATGTAATAAAGTGAAATTATTTAATATTTTAAGTGATTCATTTTGGAGGGAATGGATCATGACCCTTGATCTTGACAAATGAAAGATTAGATCTTGGTCTTTGGATTTGGGGTTGGGGAAGGTGAAAAGACAGTTTGGAGGGAAAAGGTCATTTTCAGATTTATAAAAGAATGCATTGGGTAGTGTGCAAGACACAACAAGCGAAGTCGATTGAGAGAGATTTTCCAAGAGAGCTTGAGAGAGGAAAGTGGGCAGCTTGGTGGGCACATTTCCCAAGACAAAGTGGGCACAAATCCCAAGGGAAATTTTATGTGTGAGTGTTGTTCTCATGGATTGTTTTCAGGCCGTACTATATGGATCCGTACAGTCTGTACAATAAGGAGAGGCACGATTTTTTAGGCAACCTTTTGGCATAGAAATCAAGGTTGTTTTTGGAGGTTTTCTTGTTGTTGTTGGGTCGTATTGTGCAGGTCGTACAACCTACTATTGGCATGAATTTCTAGGCATTTTTTTTTAGGAGGTTGTAGAGTTGTATGAATTTGGGCACGGTTTTCAAGGCAGAACTTTGTGGGGACAGATTTGGTGTTGTGAGGTATTTTTTCTTGGCTGGAAATTGTGAGTTTGTTGTTGATATGTACTTTCCTGAAGCTGAATAATAAGATCTCTCTCTCTCTCTCTCATTGGGTTTCCCCATATTGGGGTTTTCCCTGGCATTTGCCTAAATTTTTTAGTTTTTCATGGGTTATTGAATGTTGTTGATTGTGTTTATTTATGTTGCATATTTGCTTAGCAATGTGTATTTCTTCTTATGGAAATTTATGAGTGTGGGTTTGAGACATTTCGGAAGTTCATGCAAGACAGTTATCTCTAGGTTGCTAAGTGTATGACAAAGTATTAGTTGTTGATTTTTGTCATTAAAATTAACATGGTATCAGAGCTTGCGCTCTGAGTGACAGTGGGCAGTGTAATTTTTGGGCAAAGTTGAAGAGGGAAAATTTGTGATTGTTTTCCTTGAGTTGTGACAGGGAATATGGCTGCAAGCATTATATTTGAGGATCGGTTGGATGGAATTTCCAACTATTTGTAGTGGAAGGTCCGATTGTCATTTGTTCTCAAGGAGAACAAGATTTGGAACTATGTCAACTATGTTGTTGTGGCTCCCGTAGCAAATCCTGTTGCTTTGGACTTGCATGAGATCAAGGAGGCCAAGGCTCAAAGGATTATTCTGGATGGGGTGAAGGATCACCTTATCCCACACTTGATTGAGAAGAAGACAACCAAGGAGATGTGGGGTGCACTTAAGAAATTATTTGAGGCGAAGAATGAGAACCGAAAGATGGCCTTGAAGGCTAAGATTCATGATACCAAGATGGGGAAGGAGGAGAGTGTTTCTTCTTATCTTACCCATGTGACTCAAGTAAAAGATGAGTTGCTTGTTGTTGGAGAGGTCATATCGGATTCTGAGTTGGTGAGGATAGCTTTGAAAGGCTTCACCAAAGAATGGGAAGTCTTCGTGAAGTGTGTGGTGGGAAGTGAGCATCTTCCAAATTGGAGCAGATTGTGGGATGATTTCACTCATGAGGAGATATGGGAAGGATCTCAGAGCAGTGACCAGAAGACAGATGGAGCTTATCAGAATGTTGCTCTTGCTACAAAGAGCAAGAAGAAAGGAAGTTCTTGGAGGGACTTGAGTAAAGTCAATTGTTATTGTTGTAACCAGTTGGGGCACCTTTCCTCTCGTTGTCTTGAGAGGAAGAAGAAGAAGAAGGAACCAAAGGGGCCTGAGACAGCTACTACATCAGTCGTGGAGGACTTTGCTTCCAAGTATGATAGGGAATTTTCTTTGGTTACCTTAGTTTCCAGTGTCGGTAGCGGAGGATTTGGAGGTGATATCAAATGGATTGTGGATAGTGGAGCCTCTTGCCACGTGACGAGAATCTGGCGAGTATTCATTAATATCACAGAGATTGGTCCTGATTGACAGGTGGTAAATGAGGGTGGTATGGCACGAGCTGTACGTGGAGTTGGGAGTGTTAGATTCCAACTCGAGTATGGAGGATTCCTCGAGCTTGATGGAGTTCTCTTTGTTCCAGTGTTGAGGGTTCACTTTCTCTCAGTCTCAGCCTTGGAGGATGTAGGATATTGCATATTCTTCAAGAGGGAACATGTCTTTATCTACAGGGAGGGAGTGAACCTAGTGGAGCTGCAGTTGATCGGTAATCGGGTGGACAGGTTGCATATGTTGCGAGGACAGCATCGGATGAGGAGCATGAGGAGGCTCCTGAGATTGTGGTGTCACCAAGGATTCAATCTTGCATTCCGAGAGAAGAGAGTGAGTCTCTTCTGAGCACTGCCAGGAGGCCCAATCAGTGTGATCGAACCAATGCTCAGGATGAAGTGGATTCTCCTGGGAGCTCAGGGTTCTGAGTAGTTTCCAGGAGAAGATATTCTAGTTTAAGTTGTGTGCAAGTGTTGAGGATGGCTCCAAGTTCAAAGGGAGCTCCTACTGAGCACAGTGTGATGGAACCAGATGATAGTGATGGCAATGAGTACTTCCCTCGCTAAGAGGGAGTGTTAGTTTTTTAGCTTGGGAGGTACTTTGCATGTTTTGTCTTGTATGCGGATGTAACCTTATGTTGACACTACTAGGAACTTAACTTTGTAATGGGTTTTTATAAAGTTGTTATAAAGTGGTTCTTTTATTAAAGTAACTTTTTAATAAAGTGTATCTTCTAATTTTAAAGTGACTTTATTTTACAAAGTGCACTTATGTAATAAAGTGAAATTACTTTAATATTTTAAGTGATTCATTTTGGAGGGGATGGATCATGACTCTTGATCTTGAAAAAGGCAAGATTAGATCTTGACCTTTGGATTTAGGGTTGGGGAAGGTGAAAAGACACTTTGGAGGGAAAAGGTCATTTTCAGATTTATAAAAGAATGCATTGGGTAGTGTGCAAGACACAACAAGCAAAGCAAATTGAGAAAGGTTTTCCGAGAGAGCTTGAGAGAGGAAAGTGAGCAGCGTGGTGGGCAAAAATCCCAAGGGAAATTTTCTTTGTGAGTGTTGTTCTCATTTACTGTTGTTGGGTCGTATTGCACGGATCCGTAAAGTCCATACAACAAGGAGAGGATGTGATTTTTGAAGTGGCCTTTTGGCATGGAAATTGAGGCTTTTTTGAAGGTTTTCTTGCTGCTACTGGGTCGTACTGTGCAGGCCATACAACCTACTATTGGCACGGATTTTTAGGCATTGTTTTTAGGAGGTCGTACAACTGTATGAATTTGGGCACGATTTTCAAGGAAGAACTTTGTGGGGACAGATTTGGTGTTGTGAGGTATTTTTTCTTGGCTAGAAATTGTGAGTTTGTTGTTGATAAATAATTTCCTGAAGTTGAATAATAAGATCTCTCTCTCTCTCGTTGGGTTTCCCTACATTGGAGTTTTCCCTGGCATTTGCCTAAATTTCTGAGTTTTTCATGGGTTGTTGAATGTTGTTCATTGTGTTTATTTCCGCTACATATTTGTTGAGCAATGTGTATTTATGCTTATGGAAATTTTTGAGTGTGGGTTTGAGACATTTCGGAAGTTCATGCAAGACAGTTATCTCTAGGTTGCTAAGTGTATGACAAAGTATTAGTTGTTGATCTTTGTCATTAAAATTAACATTGTATCAGAGCTTGGGCTCTGAGTGATAGTGGGCAGTGTGATTTTTGGGCAAAGTTGAAGAGGGGAAATTTGTGATTGTTTTCCTTGAGTTGTGACAGGGAATATGGATGCAATCATTATATTTGATGATCGGTTGGATGGCATTTCCAACTATTTGCAGTGGAAGGTCCAATTGTCAGTTGTTCTTAAGGATAACAAGATTTGGAACTATGTCAACTCTATTATTGTGGCTCCAGCAACAGATCATGTTGCTTTGGACTTGCATGAGATCAAGGAGGCCAAGGCTAAAAGGATTATTCTGAATGGGGTGAAGGATAACCTTATCCCACACTTGGCTGAGAAGAAGACAACCAAGGAGATGCGGGATGCACTTAAGAACTAATTTGAGGTGAAGAATGAGAATCGAAAGATGGCCTTGAAGGCTAAGTTGCATGATACCAAGATGGGGAAGGAGGAGAGTGTTTCTTCTTATCTTACCCGTGTAGCTCAAGTGAAATATGAGTTGGCTAATGTTGGAGAGGTCATATCGGATTCTAAGTTGGTGAGGATAGCCTTGAAAGGCTTCACCAAAGAATGGGAACTCTTCGTGAAGTGTGTGGTGGGACGTGAGCATCTTCCAGATTGGAGCAGATTGTGGGATGATTTCACTCAAGAGGAGATTCTGGGAGGATCTCAGAGCAGTGAATAGAAGACAGATGGAGCTTATGAGAATGTTGTTCTTGCTACAAAGAGCAAGAAGAAAGGAAGTTTCGGGAGGGACTTGAGTAAAGTCAAATGTTATTGTTGTAACGAGTTGGGGCACCGTGCCTCTTGTTGTCTTGAGAGGAAGAAGAATATGGAGGAACCAGAGGGGCCTGAGACAACTGCTACATCAGCCATGGAGTATTTTGCTTCCAGTTATGACAGGGAATTTTCTTTGGTTACCCTAGTTTCCAGTGTCGGTAGCGGAGGATTTGGAGGTGATATCAGATGGATTGTGGATACTGGAGCCTCTTGCCACATGACAGGAATCTGGTGAGTATTCCTTAATATCACAGACACTAGTCATAACCGAAAAGTGGTAAATGAAGGTGGTATTGCGCGAGCTGTACATGGAGTTGGGAGTGTTAGATTCCAACTAGAGTATGGAGGATTCATGGAGCTTGATGGAGTTCTCTTTGTTCCAGGTTTGAGGGTTAACTTGCTCTTAGTCTCGGCCTTGAAGGATGTAGTATATTGCATATTGTTCAAGAGGGAACACATATTTATCTACAGGGAGGGAATCGACCCGGTGGAGCTGCAGTTGATCGATAATCGAGTGGACAGGTTGTATATGTTGTGAGGACAACCTTCAGTGTATGATTCAACATATGAAGAGGAGAATGAGGAGGCTCCTGAGACTGTGGTGGCACCAAGGATTCAGTATTTCATTCCGAGAGAAGATATTGAGTCTCTTCTAAGCACTGGCAGGAGGTTCAGCCAATGTGATCGAACCAATTCTCAGAATGAAGTGGATTCTCCCAAGAGCTCAGGGTTCTGGGTAGTTTCCAAGAGAAGATCTTCTAGTTCGAGTTATGTGCAAGTGTTGAGGATAGCTCCAGGTTCAGAGGGAGCTCCTACTGAGCACAGTGTAATGGAACCAAATGATAGTGATGGCAGTGAGTACTTCCATCGCTAAGAGGGAGTGTTAGCTTTTTAGCTCGAGAGGTACTTCGCATGTTTTGTCTTGTATGTGGATGTAACTTTATGTTGACACTACTAGGCACTTAACTTTGTAATGGGTTTTATAAAGTTGTTATAAAGTGGTTCTTTTATTAAAGTGATTTTTTAATAAAGTGTACCTTCTAATTTTAAAGTGACTTTATTTGATAAAGTGCACTTATGTAATAATGTGAAATTACTTTAATATTTTAAGTGATTCATTTTGGAGGGAATGGATCATGACTCTTGAACTTGAAAAATGAAAGATTAAATCTTGGCCTTTGGATTTAGGGTTGGGGATGGTGAAAAGACAGTTTGGAGGGAAAAGGTCATTTTCATATTTATAAAAAAATGCATTGGGTAGTGTGCAAGACACAACAAGCGAAGCAGATTGAGAGAGCTTGAGATAGGAAAGTGAGCAGCTTGGTGGGCACATTTCCAAGGAAAAAGTGGGCACAAATACCAAGGGAAATTTTATGTGTCAGTGTTGTTCTCATTTATTGTTTTTGGGTCGTACTATACAGATCCGTACAATCTATACAACAAGGGGAGGGCATGATTTTCAAGGCAGCCTTTTGGCATGAAAATCGAGGCTATTTTTGGAGGTTTTCTTGTTGTTGTTGGGTCGTACTGTGTAGGATGTACATCCTACTGTTGGTACATATTTCTAGTAATTTTTTTAGGAGTTTGTACAGTTGTACGAATTTGGGCATAGTTTTCAAGGCAGAACTTTGTGGGGACAGATTTGGTGTTGTGAGGTATTTTTTCTTGGCTTGAAATTGTGAGTTTGTTGCTGATATGTAATTTCCTGTAGATGAAAAATAAGATCCTTCTCTCTCTCATTAGGTTTCCTCACAATGGGGTTTTCCCTATCATTTTCCTATATTTCTGAGTTTTTCATGGGTTATTGAATGTTGTTCATTGTGTTTATTTCTGCTACATATTTGCTTAGAAATGTGTAATTCTGCTTATGGAAATTTCTGAGTGTGGGTTTGAGATATTTCGGAAGTTCATGCAAGACAGTTATCTCTAGGTTTCTAAGTGTATTACAAAGTATTAGTTGTTGATTTTTTTCAATAAAATTAACATATATTATGTTTTTGGCCTAAAACATAATTTGATGAGCACATGACAACTGTTACAAAAAGGGTATAGAATCTACATGGAAGATAATCACTGTGTGATTTTGGACATATATCCAAGAAATCAACTTATTAAAAGAATTCAGAAGACAAACAACATAATGTTTCCATTGACATTAAAGCCAACCATGAAGAGAAAAACAACGCAAGTTGTTTATGAAGCAAAATATGTGCACACTGACATTGCATTCAAAGCAGAAAGCAAAGAGGTAAGTGCACACAGTTCCAAGGAAGAAAAAGGTAGTGTGTGTAGTTTCAAGAAAGAAGAAGATAGTGGCGCAAAGTTGCAAGCAACATTCCAGTCTGAAGTACAGGATGATTCCTGGTGTTGCACATCAAAATTGCAAACTTAAGTATCTCACCCTAAGTGTCACAAGTGTCGTAAAAGTGTCGTAAAAGTGTCGTATGCACCTTGGTAAGTGTTGCAAGTGTCATCAAGTGCCGTATGCACCTTACTAAGTGTCACATGCAATTTTCTGTGTGTTTATATGTAATTTAAACCCTTAGAACCATCAAAGAGCATTTTTCATAATCCCTAAATCATATTGGAAGAGGAAACCCATCATTTCAGGGCCAAAAACACACTTTTTACTTGAAAAAACAACCTTTTTTGGGGCATTTTTAAAGAGTAGCGGCCCCCTGGCCATACTTAGGGAGTGCTACAACACCGCCCTTACCTTATGTAGGGAGCTTTGATCTAGGATCAATGCCTTGTCTCTAACTAGAGGGGAGCGTTGACTTTGGTTAGATGAAAGTTTGGAGAATCTCGCCTCTTTCTGAGGGCCAGCTCTTGGGTATGAGGTTGGTTTGGATCGAATAATATCCTAGGATCAGATCCCAACCTACATGAGTCATATCCTCAACCAATCCCAAAATCTACTTATGGTGGTTGAGCCTCCCAAGCTTATAAAAGGAGTCCCTTTCAAGGAAAAAGGGGAGAATTTGGAAGGTATCAAACCTTTGATTATAAGAGGCAAATTTAAGGTATCAAACTTATGATCTTGGGAGAAAGCTTTGGGTTATGATATTGCGAGCATCGTGCAAGGGCTAGATGAGGAGAGTTTGGAGGACTGCTTCAACATCATCCATGGTTGTAAGTAATCTTCTTGAGGTCTCATATTAATATATGCTTGGCCTATTTCCTTCTAGTTTATGTATCTTTACATATGCTTGTATATTAATGTAAATGAATTTGTTTAATCTAGTATGCTAGAGAAGGAGTTTCCTTGTGTCTCTTTATTGTATGTGGTTTGCAGGTATCAAGGTGTGCAAACAAGTTTGGAGATCAAGCTCAAATTGGAGCAGCGAGGACAAACACTGGAATAAGGTGCATCACACTTTCTTCCTTCTCTTACTCTTTCTGAATAGTTAAGAAAATCTCAAAGGAATGTTAGTGTCCAATATTAGCATCTTTTTGTCTTGGTAGTAGGGGTCTAAAATCGAAGAGGATATTCACCTGTCCGCTGGGGAATTTTCCTACAACATAAATTGGTGAGTTGGTGACCTTAGTAGCCATAATCTTTAGGGTCCTTACACGAGGTGACGGTGAAGGAAAGTCTTCATTGTACCTGGAACAAACATTGGTCAAACTCACTCAGGCTCCTTGGAGGGTACACCCACGGGTAAAATTGTGTGGGAACTTGCGCCTTACCTGGAAAATACGTTGGTCAAACTCACTCAGGCTCCTTGGAGGGTACACCCATGGGTAAAATCGTGTGGGAACTTGCACCAAGGCGCAAGTCCATTAAGCAGGTTGCCAATGTAACTGATCCACCCACTCTATCCCAACCCCTTCCTATATTGATCTTGCAATGTTAGATTTCATCACCAACTAGTGGTTTCATTGTGAGAAGGTTTGTTTGATTGTTTACTTCTTAGATTTGTAGCATGTGTTGCTCATTTTCATTAGTGGACCTTAGGTCGAGTTAGTGTCAATGGTGTCAACTCCTGGGAGTACCAACGAAGGAACCCCTTCTCCCGGGGAACTTTTTTCCTTTCCTTCTTTTGGAAACTTTGGTCCTCCATGCATTGCCACACTGAGTCTTTCGGGACTCACGATCGGATTATTGGTTTGGTTGCTCCCCACTCCAGTGATATCGAATCTTCCCAGTGCTTCGAATGCACCTAATGCTTCAGATGTAAGCACACCACCCACACATCAACCTCATGTCAAACTTTCTCCTTCTTCGCCTACTGAAATCTCTAAAGCGAATAACCAAGTTGATAAGAAGAAGAAGAAATGGAAAGAGAAAAAGAAGAAGAACCAGAAAAGGACCAAGCCTCCAACCACATCAAATCATGTTGGATCCAAGCAACCAGCTTGTAAGTTTTAAACCTGCGAAGTAAAGCAATGCATATATATTCTTAAGCAATACAGAAATTAATCAATGGCTCATACACAGAATACACAGAGATTTTTACCGGAAACCCTCAACCGGGAAAACCTTTCTTTTTCATTATATCGAATTTCACCATTCGCCATACAATATATACAATGTTTTTAGGTATTTCGTAGATACCAAAACCCTAATCCCTTAATCCGGGATTAATTTACAAATCAGCTAAAAATAGCAAAATCCGCTAAAAATAGCAAAAATCCGCTAAAAATAGCAAAATCAGCTAAAAATAGCAATCGTCGTATCTGACGCACCCACACACACACACATGCAAAGAATATAACACATACCCAACACAGCTATGGTTAATCGTACTAGGAGTTTAGATAAAGTCAACCAAATTAAAACGAAGAATCCTAAACCCAAATTCTCTTGCAGTCTTTGTAAGGGTGACCACTTTCTAAGGGATTTCCCTGGTCTCCCCAAGGTCTTAGAAATGTGTTATTCCACGTCATCATCCCCTACGGGACATGTTGGTGACACCCTGTCAGCTACTGACATTAAGGTTGGTAAGAAGCAGAGAACTATCAAATTTCCTTGCTTGTTATGTGAAGGTGATCATTACTCTCACCTTTGTTCTTGTATGGAAGAGGCTTCTTATCTTTTGGAAAAGATTCAACTTCCAACTGGCTATCGTATGATATCTCCCAAACCGTCATTAGTTGATGGACTGGTCAATATAGTTCCATCCCTGGTCAGTTCAGTTGATCAGGTGGTCAATATGGTTTCATCCTCAGTTGAACCACAAACCCAAGTAGTTGATCCAGTTATGTCATCAATCAGTCCCACTCTTCATCTGAAGAGTGCCAAAGTGGTCGATCTAGTTCCATCACCGATCTATCCCACTCCTCCCTTGAGGAGTTCCAAAGTGGTCGATCTATTTCCGTCATCGATCAATCCCACTCTTCATCTGAAGAGTGCCAAAGTGGTTGATCTGGTTCCACCATCGGTTGATCCCACTCCTCCCTTGAAGAGTGAAACCAAAGTGGTCGATCTGGTTTCATCATCGGTCGATCCTACTCCTAATTCAAACAGTGAGGATGTCACTCAGGTCTACCATCTTAATACTGATTCACCCAGACAAGGGGGCACTCCCCCCATCCTGATGGCATCCCCTTCAAGCAATCAAATGATTTCTATTAATTGGAATAATTTGACAGAACCACATCTTCCCTCTTACATGCCTTTCCAAATCACCATACAAGTTTGTGATAGGAATATTCCTAACACTGTAATAGAGGAAGGTGCTTATGTTAGCATCTTATCCATGAATGCTTAGCAAGCTTTTGTTTCCCCACAGCTTACACCCTTGACTCAGAATCTGTTGACCTTTGACAGAAGAGTTAGTCAACCTTTAGGGATCCTTCCTCAGTATCTGGTTACTTTGAGAGGAAAAATGGTCTATGTCAATGTGATGGTAATTCACGACCCCTTGGACTTTACCCTGCTCCTTGGGCGAGACTATATCTACCTTATGAGAGATTTTATGTCCACTCTTTTTCGATTGATATTTTTCCTTCACAATAGAAACATAGTAACGATCGACCAACTTTCATGCATTAACCCTCATTTGATGGTCAACCATCCACCTTCCCTGAACGGTCCATACATGCCAGCAATGTTCACCTCGTCGCGGCTTAATTATGTAACGACCTGCCCCATGCATTCAACCCCACATGAGAGGGTATATCTCCCTTCTCCTGACTTAGATTTGGTAGTTTAGATGGTCATCTCTTTGATAGGGCTATTAGAGCTAGATCTCCCTACCCTTATCGAGGTCGTCGACATGTTTTCCTTCTGAAGTGATTCTAGTCCATCTAGCGAAGATCTCCTAGATGCCATTATCGATGTTTGTCCTTTGACATGTATTCCTTCCAGAGCATTGTCCTCTTGGAAGCCATGATCAAGAAGGAGCTATGAGCATAGTTTTCCTCTCTATAGCAAGCTCGTTAAAAAATGAAACAAAATATACGAGCATAGTTTTCCTCTCTGTAGAAAGCTCTTTATAAAATGAAACAGAAATCTGGGGATTGAACTCGGAGCTACGAGCATAATTTTTCTTCTCTGTAGCAAGCTCATGAAAAAATGAAACAAAGGTCATGAGCATAGTTCTTTTCGTGTGACAAGCTCGTTAAAAAATAAAACAGTCACCTCTCCTAACAAGTCGAGTCTTTCACTAGATCTCGTAGATATCAAGTCGAGTCTTTAGCTAGATCTCGTAGATGTCGAGTCAAGTCTTTCATTAGGTCTCGTATTTGAACCTTCATTTCATCCACCCTTATCCTTTTTCTCCATCTGATACAGAAATTGGTGACAACTTCAAAGTTGACGAATGAAATGAATCTTGGGGGGGCATGTCTCCAGCCTTTGATTATCATTCTAGAGTTCAGCCACTAGCTTTTCAAGCTGAGGGTAGAGTACCAACCATCCATGGGTATCCCTGCCTCTGGAAATTACGTTGAAAATTTACAAGCATAAGTTTAATTTTGTTTCAAGCTTGTGTAAAAATGAAACCAATACTGAGCTTAGTCTTTGATCTTTCTCGTGCTCGTAAATACATGAGAATATGACTGAGTAAACGTTTATCACTTTTTCGGACTCGTAAAGGTTATACGAAAAAGGAACCCCCTGGAGTCTCCTTTAAGCTCTTTTCAGACTCTCTAAACATGAAAAGATTTACGAGTGATCTTGCTTCCTTTCACACTCATTAAAAGGTTTGAAAGGGCGTCTTCTGAGTACTAGTTTATCTCTTTTTTGAACATCAAAGACTAAAATTATGAAAAAGGACTACTCTGGAGTTTATCTCTAAACATGAAAAACCATCGATTTTTCCTTCTCTGGACTCACTAAACTACACATTGAAGGGCCCATATGGGAATAAACTCTTACTTCTTCAAGTTCGTTAAACAATGGAAGAGGAACTTACCGAAGGTGAGATATATCGAGCATGTGTTACCCTCCTCAAGCTCGTCAAATAAAAAAGAGGTATTCATTTATCTAGGTGGGGGGGGAATTGAAGGAAGTGGGTCGAGTTTTTTGAGAATCTTTTATGGTAGATATTGTTTCCCTTGAACATGGCACCTGTTTGCATCTCGTCTTATAGTTGGGTAATTTGCTTGTCTCTGAGTCATACCAATTCCATGTGTCACCGTACTTTTTCGTCCAGTCGAAGAGTTCTCTTATTGCCGTCACATTACATTTTTGGTACTCGTCGAGTCAATGTTTCCAAGTCAGTTTTCACGCCTCATCATGTTCAAGGGAAGTTTCACTTCAAACCATCCATCTGCAGTATTTCCAGTTTCCATTTCATGTGTTAGTTCATACTCATTTGATTCACCATCTTACATCACTTTCCTATGTCAGTTTCGTGTTGATGATGGGGAATACATCAAGGCCCTCCTTCGACAAGTCTTTTCCTGTCGACTTCAACACATCATCTAGGAATTAGGTTTAGAAACCAGTTAGTACCTTGGGACCTGCATGCCTCAATGGAAGGCCTCCTTGCCTCCGACATTAGGTTTACATCATTGACCTCTGATCGAATGATTCCATGAATGTTCGACTTCAGCTCATTTATTCACATTCGTTGGATTGTACTAGGGTACCTTGGTAGTCATTGACATAATTGGTGATTTCCCTTGCACTTGTTAATGGTTTACCTCAATGACTGGTAATCAAGTGGTTTCTACCATGTTCGACATCAAAACATATATTCACATGGATAGGTTTGTGCCACATCGGGATTGGGACGAAGACCCTTGGTTGAGCGTTCATTATGTCATATGCTTTTCCCAGGCTGTGAAGGAGATCATTTGAGCATGTTAATATATAGACTATTACATAGATCCACATTGTATTGGTTTGTGGCTATGTTTTATCATCTCGTAGCTCCACGGTGTATTTTTCGTGGCTACGATCAGTTCATATCATGGAGGTATGGATCCACATTGTATCTTTAGTGGCCATATCCTTAGTCAATATTTTTCATGGATTTGCAGTGTATTGGTCGGCGGTCGTGCTTTGAGTCATCTTGTATTCCAAGCATAGGTATGCCTGCCTAAGAAATGGAACAAATATTAATATCGTTTGATGGTTTTTTGCAGCTTCTTCCAGGTTCTCCAACTCCATGCCTTTGTATTGAAGAATTTTAAAGTGTTTTAGCCATTGGTTTCTCTTTTGACCTCACACTTTAGGGGGCAATCTGTTACGCATCAAAATTTCACACTTAAGTATCTCACCCTAAGTGTCGCAAGTGTCGTATGCACCTTGGTAAGTGTCACAAGTGTCGTCAAGTGTCGTATGCACCTTACTAAGTGTCACATGCACTTTTATATGTGTTTTAACCCCTTAAAACCTTCAAATAACATTTTCCATAATCCTTAAGTTATATTGAAGGAGGAAACCCATCATTTCAAGGCCAAAAACACACTTTTTACTTGAAAAATTGACCTTTTTGGGCATTTTTGAAGGGTAGCGGCCCCCTAGCCATGCTAAGGGAGTGGTACAACGCCCCCCTTACCTTATTTAGGGAGCATTGATCTAGGATCAACTAGAGGGGAGAATTGACTTTGGTTGGAGGAAAGTTTGGAGAATCCCACCTCTTTCTGAGGGCCAGCTCTTGGAGATGAGGTTGGTTTGGATCGAGTATTATCCTATGGCACTACCTAGGATCAAATACTAACCTAAATAAGTCATATCCTCAACCAATCCCCAAATCTACTCATGGTGGTTGAGCCTCCCAAGCTTATAAAATGAGGCATTTTCAAAGAAAAAGGGGAGAATTTGGAAGGTATCAAACCTTTGATTATGAGAGGCAGATTTGAGGTATCAAAGTTATGATCTTGGGAGAAATATTTTGGTTATGATATTGGGAGTATCGTGAAAGGGCTGGATGAGGAGATATTGGAGGACTATTGCAGCATCATCCATGGTTGTAAGTAATCTTCTTGATTTCTCGTATTAATATATGCTTGGCCTATTTCTTTCTAGTTCATGTACCTTTACATATGGGTCTATTGTAGATGAATTTGTTTAATCTAGTACACTAGAGTAGGAGTTTCCTTGTGTCTCTTTGTTGTATGTGGTTTGCAGTTATCAAGCTGTGCAAATGAATTTGGAGATCAAGCTCAAATTGGAGCAGCGAGGACAAACACCAGAATAAGGTGTATCACACTTTCTTCCTTCTCTCTCTCTCTCTTTCTGAATAGTTAAGAAAATCTCAAAGGAATGTTAGTGTCCAATAGTAGCATATTTTTGTCTTGGTAGTATGGATCTAGAATCCAAGAGGATATTCACCTATCCGCGAGGGAATTTTCCTACAAAAAACATATGCAGTGAATTCTCCGCCTCAGTTCTCTAATGACCAGCTGTAGTTAATATTCAAACTTCATAGGGATATTGCGGAACAACATTTCCGCGAGGAGATGATGGACCGTCGGCTTGCAGACCTCCTCAACTCGTTATCTAGCCAACAACCATGCCAACATTCTCTAGTTTTCCATCATCAGTGTGTGTGCGCTCCAGCCGGGCATGTTCCTCCTAGTGGCAATGGCGGTAACGGTCAACCCGGTGTTTAACTTAACTACTCTGCCATGCTTTTTGCTTATCTCTTAATTTTGGTTTTAGTAGTTTTCCGGCATGTTTCAAATCTAAGCTTTCTATGTAGCCAATCTGGTGATTTTAGACATTTTACTTTTGCCCCCCTAGGGCAAACATTTAATGCTAAATGAGACATGGTGTTGGCACTGGTTTCCATTTTTGGTTGTCCAAGCACCAGGTCCGATGATATGTACTTGATACTTTGTTTCCTAAAGGTAATATAAACTTCCAAGTTACAAAATAAAAATATAGAAATGTTTACTCTTTATTAATACCAAAACCCTTAAGGTAGGGCATCACCTTACAATTAATCCTTTTAAGGAAATGAACCACTCTTATTCACTTGCCTCTTCAAGGGGGCAACCTCCTATTGAGCTACGCTCCAAATACAACACTCATAAACCATGCTCAATACATTGCTTACACATTTAAATATAATACTACCTACCACTGATCCAGGTGGATATAGGTGGCCAGCCACCTATTCCGATTGGCTCATCTTGGCAGTTTTTTAGTTTGGCAATTTTTTTCCTAGTTTTCGAGTCCTAAACTTCCAGGGTCGTTTTGAGTCCCTAAACAACATTTTTAGGGCTCGCCACAATCAAGCTAAACATAGAGTCACAACTTGACGACATAATGTGTATTCCTGAGATAAACCTTTCCAACAGGATATCATGCGCCTAAAATGGAGATCGTGTGCAAAAGTTTCGACCCCTGGAAGATGTACCAACTTACCCCAACAGGGCCCACAGACTCTTGGCGCTTCATCTCCTATGGTTAGGTTTTTGGATGTATAGGGTTTTGGCATTCATATTTATTATAAAAATTCTTTCAAAGCCTCACTATACTCATCTTCTTGTGAATGAGCGCAGACGTCACATCTCTTCTCAAAGATAAGCCGCCACCATTCTAGCAAGCTTGTTTCAGTTTGCATTTTACAATTTTAGCATATTTCTTTATTAATAGAAGCCAAGTTTTATTGTATCTTTGTTATTGTTCATTGAATATCTATGTTAATAAAATAGATATGTATTCATTTCATCATGCTCATAAAATCTGGATCAGTGGTATCAGAGCAGTCTACTCCTTGTCGTTCTTAATGCATGTCCCCAACGAGGTCAGGCTACAAAAGTTAGATCCCGAGCTTGTTTTTCTTGAGGACAAAGGATATTGCATGCCAAAGAAACCTTCCATGGTGGGAGAAAAGAAAGACAACGGGACATAAGATCATTTCAAACCATTGCTCGAGGAATCCCTCGTGCAATAGAGGAATGAGATGATGGACAGTTTTGCACAAATCCTTTGACGGCTACCAATAGGCAACAGATCTTCCCCGAGCGAAGGCGTCTCCCACTTCAACGTACAAATCAACTTTGATATTCCTATATTTGAAGGTTAGATAGGCACATATGTTGTAGACAAATGGTTGAATCTGCTAGAAGGGTGTTTTTCTGTCCATAATTTTTCGAATAGAGAAAATATTACTTTTGCGCTCCTCAAAGTTATCCCTCATGTCAAAGATTGGTGGTAGACTTTCTATGAGCAAAAGAAAATACAAAAACCCTTATTATTTATAATCACACTCACCCGGGGGTCCTTCAGGGATGTTATTAAGGAACAATACTACCCTGTCGAAAGTTATGACGACCAGTATACAAAATGGACCACACTGTGACAGGAAAGGGACCAAGTAGTGCCAGAGTTCACAAATAACTTCCATACCTTGTGCACCAAGTTGGGTATCAAATATTATGAGTGACATCTGGTGCTAAAGTACCTCAGTGGTTTGCATAGATACATCTAGGCATAAATGGAGTTTTTGGACATCTCATCCTTGGGCAAGGCCTATCGATATGCCATCAAAATCAAGCATGAGATTAAACAAAAACGTGACAGTTTAGGTTTGGGAACCCCTCATAGTAGATGTAGGGCAAGGGCAGTGCCAACCCGTAGAACAAAGGGCAGAGCAAAGATGGACAGCCTCAAGACAACTAGTCTAAGCCGTAAACAAAGAAGGACAATGGAAAGACGAAGAAATATAGTAGGAAGTGGTGCAACTTCCATAAGAACCCCTGGCATAAAATTGTTAATTGTCACTCAAAGCAGTCATTGGTGGCTGAGATGAAAGCCTCTGAATCAGATGCAGGTTTCGTCTCTTAGTCAGAACTCAAAAAGGGGATACAAATGATTGACATGGAGCCCAGTGCCACTGTTGCTACCACCAAGATCTAGCCCGGTGAACCTGATGATCCAAAGGAAGGCGAGTGCTTCTTTCATTCATAGATATGGGTGAAAGGCACCTCGCTGCACTTCATCATTGATAGTAGTAGCCGGAAGAACCTCATATCAGTGGAGGTCATCAAGTAGTTGGCCCTGGCGACAACACTGCACCCGCAGCCCTACAAAATTGTATGGCTCCGCCAAGGAAGCGATCTTCAAGTCAGCCAACAGTGTTGCTTGTCCTACGACATCAAGCCCTTCAAAGATGAGGTATTATGTGATGTTGCTCCCCTTGAAGTTTGTGATGTTCTTTTGGGCCAACCTTATTTATGGAAACATCATGTTGTATATGAGTCTAGGCCTCGTAGTGTTATTATTACTATGGACAGGAAATTGTACAGGATACCTGAGGTAGTCCCACCTAGCGCCATTTCCTTGATCTCTGCCAAGCAATGCAGGAAGGTCATATCTCAAACCGGGAAGTTTGTCTTCTTCGTGATTCACTCTCAGAATGAGAGAAAGATTGCAGCCACATCCATGGCCTTTGTGGTCGACCTCTCCACGCAGCAGAAGTAAGTGGATAAGGTCGTGGAAGAATACAAAGACATCTTCTCCTCACTTACCGAGGTACCTCTGAATTATCAGGTAGAGCATTCCATCAATCTAACCCCTGGCACACCACTACCCAATGGGTCAGTCTATCATCGCTCTTTGTTAGAAAATGAGGGGATCAAGAGTTAGATCCAAGAAATTATCCACAAGGGGCACATCTGATCTAGCTCATCACCTTGTAGAATCCCAATCGTGCTCGTACAGAAGAAAGAGAGGACCTGGCGACTGTACATTGATTATCATGCCCTAAATAAAATCACAGTCAGGAACTGGTACCTGATTCCCTGAATTGACGATCTCCTTCATCATCTTAGGGGGGGGGAATACTTCAGTAAGATTGATTTGAATTCTGGCTACCATCATGTCCCAATAAAGCATACAGATGTATGGAAGACTGGCTTCAAGTCAAAAGAATGTCTTTTTGAATGGTTGGTCATGCCTTTTGGTTTGACAAAAGCACCACCAACTTTCATGGGGATGATGGACAATATCTTGCAGCCTTTCACCAATTATTTTGTAGTGGTGTGTCTGGATAACACCCTCATCTACAACAATACTTGGGCAGAACACTTGTATCATATTCAATAGGTTTTGCACACTCTGCGGTAGCACAAGCTATATACTAACTTGGAAAAATGCTCCTTCGGCATGGACAGGGTCCGGTACCTAAGCTACATTATTGATAATCATGGTGTGCATGTTGATTGAGCCAAGATCCAAGTCATACGTGATTGACTAGCCCCAACCACGCTCATTGAGCTTCAAAGATTCTTAGCCCTTGCCAATTTCTATCATAGGTTCGTGTTGGGATTCTCCCATATTGCATGAGCCCTCAGCCAAGTAACCAGGGGTGGTGGTAAGGCAAATTTTGTGTGGGGCCTGTCCCAGCAACAAGTGTTTGATGATTTAAAGTAGCGTTTGTGCTTAGCCCCAGTCATTTCATTACCCGACCTGCAACAACCCTTTGAGATTGATACAGATGTTTCAGACTATGTTATGGGTGCAATTCTCACACAGCACATCCACCCTGTGGCCTATCATAGTGAGACACTATCAGATGTCATATGTAAGTAACCTACTTAAGACAAAGAAATGTACTCCATTGTGCAATCCTGTTGCGAGTGGAGGCATTAAATTCTCGGGAAGGAGACAGTCATCCACAATGATCATAAGTTGTTGCAGTTCATGCAAACACAAGGCACATTGCAGAATGACCGCCATCAGAAGTGGTCCACATACTTGCAACAATTCCACCTCAACATCGAGTATAAGATAGAAAGTACCAACCGTCAACCTCTAGTCGCGGCACTCACCTCGGTGTTGGACTCTTGCGGCCACAAGACCTCCGGATGGCCCCAACTCTATGAGAAAGATCCTAACTTCACCACCACCTACCAGATGTTGGGCGCAAACAAAGTTGTCAATAATCTCCATCTTCAGGATGGATTTTTGTGTCGTCTAGGCCATCTCTGCTTTCCATCAAGCGAGTGAGAAAAGATAATTTCATAATCCCACTACAGTCAAGTGGCAGGACACTTCGGCGTAGAAAAGACAGTGGAAGTGTTGCAGCAACATTTCTACTGGCCGAAACTTCGACAGGATGTCAGCAAGTATATCAGGTCATGCACTGCCTGCGTTATTGCCAAACCGGTCACTAAGAAACAAGGCATGTACACCCCTACCTATTCCTGACAGTTCGTGGGAATCCATCTCAATGGACTGCATGTCGGGTCTTCCATCCACCAAGCAGAGAAATGACTATGTTTTTGTGGTTGTCAATCGCTTTTCCAAGATGACAATTATGACCACCTGCAAGAAAAGCATCACAACAGAGGCCACTACCAAGTTCTTCTTTGAATGAGTGTGGGTACATTTTGGGATACCAAAAACCATTATCTCGGATCGGTACAGTCGGTTCCTCAACACATTCTGCTCGAGCCCTTGGTCACTACTGGAAACCAAGCTCACCAAATCTGTTGCCTTCCACCCCCAAACGGATGGCCAAACCGATGTTGTCAACCAAATGATCATGCATATCCTATGCATGTACAATTCCAAGCACACCTGCATATGTGATGAGAGTTTTCCCTATGTTCAGCACAATTACAATAGAGCCATACATAGCTCAACCGACCATAGCCCCTTTTAGGTGGGGTTGGGATTTCAACCATTGGGTCCCATGAATGTTGCACTACCCCTTGTGGCCACCCAGGCAAACTCGTACCATGCTCAAACTGAAGTTGACAAAGCCACCCGGTTCATTGAGCGGATCCATCACATCCACCAACAGGTTCAGGATATTTTACAGAAGTCCAATGCCAAGTACAAGCAGTGCCATGATCAACACTGAGTGTCACACAAGTTTCAGGTGGGAGACAAAGTTTGGTTTCACTTGCAAAAAGAACGCCTTACAGGTCTCCATTGGAAGCTTTTTCCACTTCGATGTGGAACTTACACTATCACCAAGGTTGTGGGTGACAATGCTTTTGAGCTCAACATTCCCCCCTTCCTTGGCTTTCACCTAGTGTTTAATGTGGATCTCCTTAGACCATATTTTCCACCATCATTGGACACCTCGGAGATCACAGAACAATTGACACCAACACAACTAAACCTTGAATGCATGGAACATGCATCCACTGATCATGTCATGGACACATAGGTCAAGGTCACTCACCAGTAGAGGATCCAACTTTATCGAGTTTTCAAAGCAGTGTAGCTCTTGCACCAAGGCAAGTAGCTCACCCGGGGCCAAATTCAACAGAAATTTCCTCATCTGACGGGGGAACTCAACGCAATGGATACCATTGCTTCCTAAGGGGGAAGGATTGATCCAGGTGGATATCGGTGGCCACCCACCTATTCCAATTAGATCATCTTGGCAGTTTTTCAGTTTGGCAGTGTGTTTCCTAGTTTTTGGGTCCTGAACTTTCAGGTTGTTTTGAGGCCCTAAACAACGTTTTTAGGGCTCGCCACAGTAAAATTGGAAACTAAGTCAAAGTTTGATGTCATAATGTGTAGTCCTCGAATAGACCTTTTCAATGGACTATCGTGCGCCTAAAACAGAGATCGTATGGAAAAGTTACGACCCCAGGAAGTAAATGTACCAACTTACCCCAGCAGGGCCCACATGACTCTTGGTGCTTCATCTCCTAGGGTTATGTTTTTGGATGTCTAGGATTTTCTCATTTGTGTTTATTGTAAAAATGATTTTAGAGCCTCATTGTACTCATCTTATTACGAATGAGCGCAACCGTCACATCTCTTCTGAGAGATAAGCCGCCACCATTCTAGCAAGCTTGTTTTAGTTTGCATTTTACAGTTTCAACATATTTCTTTATTAATAGAAGGCAAGTTTTACTGTATTTATGTTATTGTTCATTGAATCTATGTGTTAATAATATAGATATGTATTCATTTTGTTCTTCTCATAAAATCTGGATCAACCATCTAAGAACCTTCTAGTAGGTGGATCCTTCTAGTAAGCCTTCTCACATTTATTGTGTTCACACTACTACAATAGGCCTTATTTACTAATGATGACCTTTATTACATGTATTCAATAAATCGAACTACCATAGTGGGCCTTATTTAATAATATACTTGACCTTCTCAACCGATGTCGATGCTTGTCACATATTATTCATTTCTGCTATGACCGTCATTGCAGAGCTTATCTATGTTGGATTTGATCATGGTTTTGATCAGTGGGAATGAGATGGATTTCGTTAAGATTTGGTACAAACCATTGAAGGTTGTAGTTATGGCTCGAAAGGACAGCATTGGGACTCACATTTAAGGTGGTTTCTTATTCAGGATGGCCTTCTCTCATTATTGCGTTGTTCTCTCCCCCGTTGCAGTGTCTTTGGTCTACTCCCTGCGATTTTTTTTTTTCTTCCCCATCTTCTTCTTTGTGGGTGTCGGTCTACAATTATGCCTCATGAGCAAGGAAAACCTCGTCATGCAAGAGGGAATCCATCTAGTCCTAGAGGACGCAAATGTAGTTCTTCCCGGTTGTTTGATGACCATTGTCGTGGCTCCTTGAGCCAGCTCTTCTCCGTTGGGGCTCCAAGTCTGTTTGTTACTGTTGCAGTCATTGATGTCCACAAACAGTGTGTTAATTCTTCCCAGCCCTAGATTTCGACCCCCCAACATTGTGTGGGCGTGGTAAATCCCAATTCCTAGCAGACCTTGAGTTCACCAGCTAGCTTCATGGACAACCATCGTCAGCTTATTCTAGAGCTTCGACGTGACAATGAGGAACAAAATTTTAGGCATAAATTAATAGGAAAAAAAGCTCTATTGGTTGTTATATTTTGGCTCTGATGATCCCCATCAGAGGCTCATCCAAGAAAATATTCTTCAATCAATGATGATACCTAAATGTCCAGGCTCCTCCCAACACGCTTCTACAAGTGGAACCAAAGAAAAACATGTCATGTACTTTATCTAGTTTTGTTTCTTTGTTTATGCATGGATAGTGAGTATCTACACGTCATTAGTTTTAGTGGTTCATACTTTTTTTGTCAAGTTTATTGTAAACTCTTATGGAGGAGTCTTTTTCATCGTTTTGGCAATGTGGCTCAGAAGTTCATGTCTTGGTGGAGGGGTTGGTTTCCTTTGTTGGCAGCCTCTATACTAGTCTCATTGATGCATGAGATATTTTTTGATTCTGAAAGGTAATATAAATTTCTAATTTAAAAAATAATAATATAGTGGACCTAGTTCACCTTACATTTAATGACCTCCACTATTATCAATGTGAGCTCTTCGACTCCCCATTACCCCTGTATATACTATAAAATAATTCAGTTCAACCTTGAGGGAAGGGGATATATTAAAATGACAAATCTTATTGATTAAATAAAATAAGTGATGGAAGTGTTTGAGTATAGTTTATTTTAATGGAAAGCATAAATAATGGAACATAATGAAGGGGTCACATAATATAAGATTCAAGTATATGTTATCTCAATTGTGTGAAGAACATATAGCTTTAATTTTAATTTATATATTCTTGTCTCGTTTATATCTATTCATGATAATAATTTTGTGTAAAAAAAAAAATTTGCATGGTTTATAATCTCAACTTAAACCATGAGACACAATGAAATCACATACATATTCATTCCATCATCTTATGTAAATCAGACATATTCATTCCATCATCTTACATCATCATCTTACATAATTATAGAGCAAGGAAATGCATGTTTCACCTTATGGTATTTTAGACTTTCATTTTCAAAATGTTTTAATAATTCCAACTTACAATAATTCATAGCTAGCTTTTGAAAAATGTATTGGCGTCTTCTTTTAATGTTCCATGCATGACTTTCATCATAATTTATATAAGAAACAAAACATTTTATTTATTTATAATCTAGAAAGTATGACATGTTATTAGTTACTTTCAAAGTAATTACACTTAGTAAATAACATTCTTGATATAATTGTTAATTCACAATAATTCATAGCTAGTTTTTGAAAAATGTATTGGCATATATGAGGGTGAGGGTGGAAGGAAATATTAGAGAAAATATAATACATTTATACATTTTCTCTAATATTTCCCACCTTCATATTTTATACATTTTCTCTAATATTTCCCCCCACCACCACTCTCACTCTTACCTTCATATTACATTTTCTCTGATATTTCCTGTCACCCCACCCTCATATATGAGGGTGGGGCAAATAATAGAGAAAACATATTTTTCTTTTAATGTTCGGTATCACTTTCACTATGATTTATATGAGAAACTAAACATTTTATTTATTTTTAATCTAGAAAGTATGACGTATTATTAGCTACTTCCAAATCAATTATACTTAGTAAGTAACATCCATGATATAATCATCAAATCTCATTAGCACAATTGGTTTCGATGGGCCTCCAAATCTCATTAGCACGATTGGTTTCGATGGGCCTCGTTTTGCATGATGAACCAGATTTAAAATCCGCCGCTATCAGGTAGAGACACCTAAAAATCTAATGGTACAAACCAACGTCATTAATGCAAGAAAACTCTTTCACATATTGTTTTTTTTTAATAATCCATATTCATATATTACTTTTTGAGAATGCATATTTTTATAAGAGTATCATGATGTGTATGGTGTTGAAAAATTTAAACATCTAAATGATGTTGAGAAATTTAAACATCATATAATATTTAGAGAATCGAATAAATATTTTTATAGATGTATTTTTATTTTTATTTTTATTTTTATTTTTATTTTTATTGATTTAAATTTTAAATTTATGATTTTATATATTATTTATTGTATTTTTTTTAATAAATATTTATAAACAAAATTAAAATAAATTATTTTATATTAAAAAAATCAATATTTCACTTTAATTTAAAAAAAAAAATTAATATTGAGTATTATAATTTTATTAAATTTCATATTTAAATGTTTGTATATAAAGGGTCCATGCCTTCTTTTTTTTAATATTGCATAGTCAACTATGCAGGATCATAGTCACTTTTCAATAGTCACTTTTCAACTTATGGTCAATTAAGAAAATTGTAATTTGGGTGCTACAATCTCTCGTAATTAGTCACATCAATGTGTAATACAATCTCTCGTAATTAGTCACATCAATGTTCATGTGCACTTACTTGTATGTAAAATTATTTAATGGTGAGAGTAATTGATGGTGTGGTATGAAGGGAATAATTGATACTTGAGCCACATGGCAACACCACTTCACTTTTGCAACATATATTCATTTTTTTCTATGCATTTGTTGTCTTTTCAAAAATATATGGCTATTGTTTTGTTTTTTTTTCCTTTTTTTTATAAGCTAGTAGAATTATTTTATTAATATTGTACAGTAAACGATAAGTGTGATATAACATTGGCATAAATTCACGAATATTGCATAGTCAATAATGTAATAAGTCCTGAATATGTGAGATCATAGCTTACTTTTCAACTTATGTTTAGCTAAGAAAATTGTAATACTAACATTGAGTGTTACAATCTCTTGTAATTAGTCACACCAATGTTAATGTGCATTCACTAGTTTGTACAATTAATTAATGGTGACAGTAATTGGTGTTATAAAAATTGTAATACTAACAATGAGTGTTACAATCTCTTGTAATTAGTCACATCAATGTTAATGTGCATTCACTATTTTGTACAATTAATTAATGGTGAGAGCAATTGGTGATATAGTATGAAGGGAATAATTGATCGTTAGGCTACATAGCAACCTTAATCATTTTGTAATATATATTTACTTTTTTTCTCTGCCTTTTCCTATCTTTTCAAAAATATACAACTATTGTCTTATTTTTGTAAGTTAGTCTGATTATTCTCTTAATAGAGTATAGTAAAAGATACAATCACCCCCCGCTATAGCCTAGCAGAAGGGAAAACAAGTTTATAATGGGACGAAAAAATATCAATGTTATCTGAGACCCCCAAAAAAGGAGTCTTGTGTATGTTCTAAGATATTCTATGTTGTTATGGGCCTATAACCATCTTATAACATAATAGTCTGGTGGAACAGAGCAACAAATGTGCTTCTCCTCATTTATACCATAAAAGGGAGTAAACATGTCCTGAATTTTGTCATGAAAACTCAAAAAAAGAGAACATAAATAGCCAAGGTTTGTTTTTGAGTTTGAGTCAACATAGACGAGGTTTTGGTTGGTATCATCAAGTTCCTACAAGACCAGATTCTGGTCTCCTTGATACTCTTATTGTCCCACTACTTCCATATCCCAGAGGACTTTCATCGAGGCCTCATATTTTTTGTCTAGGAAGTCCAGCTTCTCGAGAACAACCTTCTAGACAATACCTTGTTCCTCAATTCTATAAACCATAATTGATTTGGTTTGTTTTTTTTTTTTAAGTAATTTTATATATAAGGGCCTTCAAAAACCCAGACCATAGTTACAAAAATTAATAACATCTGGATTGTAGTTACTGAACTGCCCCAAAGGGAGAAACCAGTTCTGCCAACCGGGTAAGTCTAGCAACTGAGTTATTACCAGTCTTAAAAAACAAAGTTGAGCTGACTAAAGCAACTAGAGGGAAACTATTAAAGAAAAGAACAGATCCCTTGAGGGATTAGACACCTGGTAAGTAATCTGGCAAGTAACCTGGCAGGTAACTTGGCCACGGCTCCTCTTCAATAGGTGTCCCTCGGTTTGTCAAATGCATGTCGTCATCCATGGTGCACTCGTCCCTGTTGGCAGTTGTCTCGGCATCTCCCAACGGAGTGTGCACATGCTGATCGGTGGTTGTGACTGCTTCCATGTCCTCCTACTGGACCTGCTCCGCAACGACCTCTGCTACACTCTGCATCCTGACATTCCCGTCATCGCCTGTTGAGGAGGGCACTCCTTCTGAAGCCTCGCCTGCCGGGTAGGAGGGAGAGGCGTCTTGGAGGGTAGAAGGAAGCTGGAGGAGGGTCGAGATCCTCCCGTCCATGAGTTGTATCCTAAAATGGAGGTCCTCCATTCCTTGACGGAGTTCGAAGACCAAGTCGTAGATGATGGTGAAATTATCTTTGAGCTGCAAATCGGGCTTGGAATCAAAAGACGTCGACGCCTTGTTTCGGTCGGCCCGGACAGGAGATGGCATCCCCATGGGTGACTTTGAAGAACCAGCAACCGGCGCAAGGGGAGGAATGAAGTTTCTGGAGGTTGAAGGAGTGGCAAGGTGGCGCAGGGAAGAACTTGGCAAGGTTTCAATTAAGGCTAAGCACTCAAAGCGGGAGACAAGCACGGTGGAGGAATTGAGAGGTGCTAATTCAGGCAGCAAGAGTGGCGAGGAGAGTGTTGAGGGCGAACCAGGAAGAGAAGTTGATGCATGAGGCCGAGGAGGATGCCAAGGAGAGCCCCTTCGCGGTCTTCCTCATTGTCACGACATGGTTTGGCAGTGTAAGTGGAAAAGGCGTTCCAGGCCAAAGGGGAGAGCCTGGAGAAGGCCGGGAGTCGTGAACACCATGAGCATGCAAGCAAAACCAGGCCAAGGCAGCAGAGGAGTGCTGGAGTCGGCTCTCAGGAGAGGGAGAGTATCACAAGCAGACAGAGGAGCCATAGCACCAAGCATAATGGAGGTCGGGTGAGCACAAGTTAATGCCACTGCAAATGACATAAAAGCCATTTAATGCGGGGTAGAGTCGATGGTAGTTGGCACGAGCTGGTCACATGGCTCACTGCCTTGCTGGCTCCTCCGCTCTCCCTCTGTACGCCAAGTGGCTGGCCCTATCACCCCATCTGGGGGTAATTGATTTGGTTTGTTGATATACATCTAATTGCTAAAAATATTTTGTGTCCCTGCTTTTAGAGAAGCCAATGTCAAGTATCCAATTGCTAAGTTTAGCATCAATGTCCTCATAAGAGGTTTTGCCTCTTTTCTCTCGTACTTTCTGCTCCAATCATTCTACCTCATCTTTGATGTGTTATGGAAACCTCCTATGGTATCTCAGTGTTGCTTCCCTTGCCTCCATTTTAGCTTCGGTTTTCTTTTTGGACGAGTTAACCCTATTGGAGTTCTTATGATTCTTGGGCCTACCTCTTCTAATTGGTTGGAATGCCTTGCCATCTTCCATTTCCAATTTTCCTT
The DNA here is from genome assembly GCA_009831015.1 of Picea engelmannii. NCBI lineage: Eukaryota > Viridiplantae > Streptophyta > Pinopsida > Pinales > Pinaceae > Picea > Picea engelmannii. The sequence goes on from ML779383.1 coordinate 810,256, forward strand.
CGTCCAACCTACCCCCCATGCCTGGAAATTGTTGCTTTTCCTTCCCAAAAACATGAGTAAATTTTTTAAGCAGGCATGTAGTCCCTATCTCCACCTAAGCTAGAGAATGATCATTTTCCTCGATGTCCAAGATCCTTGCTTCCCTATCCTCATTGTATTCCCTGTAGTGTTTTGGTGTTCTAATTTCTAGACCCTTAAGCACTATGAACCAATCCACAACATACCATCCTCACCGTCAAAACCTTGACCTAACAGCGAATGGGAGAGGTAATGAGAAGAACTATCATATCATATAGAACAATAAATAACCTCATTCATAGTATTATTGATCTGAAATCGGTGCTTTACACCTTGACTTCGATTTTAACAAGATCTTTTCTAACAATGCATGTGAATTATATGAGCAGTAAATAACTTAAAGAATGAAGAGAACTTACAGAAAACAAAAAGAGACAAACCATAAACAAATTGAACACCAGAAATTGATAACGGAGTTCGACAAATCTACCTACGTCTATGAGACTTTAGCTGCAATGTGGGAGGCTTCTTTATTATTCCTCAATGCTCAAAAATCTACTTTGAAATTACATCACTCAGTTCTTTCACAGACTCAGTTGTACTTTGCTTTGTCTCAGGAACCCAATGCAACAAATGACACTCAAAAAGGTGGAGTAGAACTCCCAGAATAAGCCTCACAAGCTCAGCTACTCTTCTGGCTTCGCTGCCTAACTCTTGCTTCAAAAATCACTTGTGGCTTGTTTCAAAACTACATAATGCTTGGTTTATATAGTATTGGGGTTGGGCATCATATCCCAGCTTCCTTCCAACATTTGGCCTCAATTTGGGCTCAAATCATCCAAAATTGGGCAAATATCCACCAAAATTAGGCTAAAAAAACCAAAAATCCTTTTCCAAGATCTAAAACCCACTTTTTGGCTAATATTGGGTGTGCACGCCCCCTAGCCTTTCGCTCTTGGTCGTGTGAGCATCCATGTGGCTAGGATCCAAGGCCAAATGGCACCCAGCCCCGATTTCTCATCCTTGGTTGTGTGGAACAGTGTCCTAGTCGACCGAGGCCTATCCCTAATAGCTCGCACCATATCACCATAACATTATTTTCGAAGGCTGGCTTAACAAGCCCTACCCCGCTGCCATGTTGGTTAGTGCGTTGTGTGTAGTTTGTTGCCTGGTCCAGAGGTCATGCATTCGAATCCACTAGAGACTCAAACAAATTTTGACCCAGGCCTTATTGGCCCGATCCAGGGTGCCACATGGTGCCATGTGATTGGGCCACGTGTCACATTCTAACTGGCTCGTACATCCCGGTCAACTACACAATCATCGATCACGTCAGCCGCCAACTCAATTGCACATTCAGCACCTTGCCATGTGTCACGCTCGGAGGATGCCACCCGTCAATATGTATTGTTACATGTCCTCATCTGAGCCTGCCACATGTCATCCATACAGACACGTGTCAACTTTTTACTAGTCCAAATCGACCCCTGAAAATGCCAAATTTACGTGCCACGTGGTGCTCTAGTAATGCCACATCATCATGCTAACATCATTTTCCACATGCCATCTACGTCATATCAGTACTTACCACATGTCATGATGACGTACAGTTGAAGTCAGTAGTACAGACTTGACTTTTTGCCTGTTTGGGAAAAACTTCAAAACGCGATATATTTGCCATAGGAAGTCAATTTTCGAAAAAGAATATATTGTCGGGATTGGCACGATGAGCACTACGCAATGGCATTGGTTTCATCTGAATCCGAGCACTTTGAATTTTTGGCCTTTTTGGATCCTTTTGGATCACACCTCTGCACTGGGACCTTTGGGTCCTCTATAAGGTTATTACATCAATTGACTACATCATTACATCAATCGACTGAAATAAAAAATAAATAGTCTAGAATCAAAAAAACATTAACTAGACTCAGTAAGTGATTTCATAAACCAAATTACTTTTATTACATCAAATAAACTAGACATTGACTCGACGAAATATTTACATATGTGGCATAAAATCTACCCAGTTCCAAGCAGATGACCCATCTCCTGTCGATGGAGTTTCGCGATCATTCTTCTGCTCTTCTACAACATTCTTCTTCTACTATTGGACTTCACGATTTTTGGAGCGTCTCAAATCTTGATGCAGCTTCCAAAAACTATATTCACAATGCTCGTTCCTTTGACAATGTGAGAAATAATTTCATGTTGGGACGAATTTAATGAAGCCTTCCTGGACTAAGTTGAATCCCTGTTGGATTTTCTCAACTCTTGTCTTGGTTGTGCTGAATTCACATGCAGATTCTTCTTGACCTGTAGTGTTGCATCATCCAATCTTGGCGTACTCATTGTCGCCGTGATCTTCTTTATGTATACCTTTTGCTTCCAACATACTGTAACACAATGGTTATGACTATCGCAAAATGTACATGGAATTATTCTTTTTATAAGTTCCATGACCCTAGCATGTTCATCATTAAAGGTAGGTGAAGGAGAGTTATACCTTTCGACCATTTTACCTTTCTTTTGCAACTCACTGTTCGCGTCACTTCTGGTTTGAGCTTCTTGTTTTCCTTTACGAGTTTGAACCCATGTTGGTTTCAGTTCTGGATGTTGATCCCAACAATGGTCAACATCATGTCTAAACTTCTGACAATGTGTACAACAAACCACTGGATCATTGTCATCAGTAGACTCTTCTACATATCCTCATCCTTCATGGAGTGGTCATTCTCGCACCTTGATAGGCTTAGCTCTGCCTTGGCCATGCTTTCCAAGACCTTGTCCTTTCATGTATCCAAACTTGGATAGCATCTTCATACCAATTCATTTGGTATGCCTTTCAAAATTGGCAATATCATGATCGTCTGACTCTAGTTCTTGATTAGCTACAGGAGAAGTTGGAGTATATTGAGTACTTTCCGTTGGTGAGGAAAATATGCCCATGGCTTCTTGTAACACCTTGTTTCCCCCAGTTTGTAAATATAACTATATTGGCCAAGGAACTATGACAAACTCAAAGGTGTGAATGTTTGATTTGATAGACCTTTGTATAAAAGGTTGATGAATGTAAATTTTGTTATTTTAATATAAAATGCATACGTGTTACATGACTGTTGGAAAGGGGATGAGCTAAGAGAGACCACTAATGCTATGAAAAGGTGGTGGAGGGGACCAGGAATGGTTGCGTTAACCTCCATCGAACTAGTACCTTGTTGGATTTAATTTCTCAGGATCAGAACAACCCTCTGACCCATGAATGAATTTCAGTCAGGCTGGTAGGTGGGAAGACCTCCTCAAGAGTTAATGAGGGGATGGGGAAAACCGCCCATCTGTAAGGCTTTCGACCTGACCACAGACTGGGAATTTGGGCCACACGCAATCTTGCTAAGAAAGGCAAGAAAGGAAAGCATGGGCGACAAAGAAAAAAATCTGTGAAGAGTGCAGAGACGAGCGCAAAAACTCTCGGATTCGAGGAAGAATTGGGAAAAAGAGTGTGTTCTGATCGCGGGAAGTAGAGATTGAGACGGGAGAAGTATATTAACCTTCGTCCCTATCTATTTCTAAGCCGGAAGAAGATATCCAATCAAAAAGCATCATGGGCTAGCTCAGGGGTGGCTAGTGGTAAATCCGTTAGGAGTGACTGAGCCTATGGTTGGGTTGAAACATGCACCCTTTCCAGCAATCGCTGCACGTTGTCTGGTTCTTATAAGTGTTTCCATACTTTATGCGTTGAATTGGGAATTAATAGTTGCATGCATGTATTTACTTATCTGTAAATGATTCTGCAGTGAAAAGGTTAAATTTTGTATATACGTTGTTTTCCTTGAGGACTTGTGCTTCTACTTTTCCCGTGTGCCCCAATTTAGCTCTCGAAGGTGTTTTCCCCAGGGAGCTACCTCACAACTCTGGAATCGGAGAAAACCTCTCAACACTTGTATCATCTCGGTAACCTCACGATTTTACACCTCCTAGTTTCAAAAGTTAATGTGTTGTGAACTAGGAAGGTGTTTCCTTCAAACCATTAGTCTGAGAGACCTTGAATTTGCACCCACGACCTTAGTCAAAATCTGGCTAAAGAGTAGAGCTCGTAGCCCGAGAATCATCTAAAGGTCCATGTGACATGGGTCTAGGAACCCTACGCTAAGCCCGAAAGGAGCTAGTTCATAACGATTTCAGAGTTTCGGGAGTTCGACGCCTGGAATGTCAAACTTCACGGTTAGTCAAAGGTACCCAAACTCCCTTAGTAACAAGAGACATAGACAAAATCAATAACCTGACAGAGGAAATGAATGAGGACCGTTCATCTGGAGGGAAACCTATCCTAGTTGTTAGATTGACTCAAAGACTCACTGAAGTTAACAAATCAAACATCAGTCGCTCAATTAGATCAATGGTTGGGAATCGTTGCGGAGTGCGAAGGTGAAATTAGTGAACACGCTAGTTCATGGCCCGCAATCAACCAACGTCATTGATCTAGCTAGAGATGGAAGATCAACGACCATGATTAGATAGAGTCGGGTGAGCACTTCCTAGATTTCAGAGATTGGGCCCCAAAATCATTGTGAACTGTCGATATGTGAACGGGGATCAATGGTGGGGAATCATTGCAGAGCGCAGAGGTGAAATTAGCGGACATGCTAGTTCACGGGCCCCAATTCACCAACATCGTTGATCTCCTCGGGACGGAGGATCAACGACCCCGATCAGACCAAGTTGGGTGAGTACTTTTCAGATTGTGGAGGTTGAGCTCTCTGATAAAGAGTGCGCACATTGGGGCCCCACAACCACTGTGAACCATCGATCGGCGAACAAATCAATATTGGTTGAATCATAACCATCATACCTAGAAAAGTTGCTAGGTGGATGGTCATGAGTTCCTTTGGAAATCCGTGGAGTAACGAAGTCCATATGTACCATTGATCTAAGAGAAAGGACACGTGTCGACAAGTCGTCGACTTCGGGTGTAAGAACTCTGGGAGAAAGCGGGTGTGGAGAGGTTGAAACTCTTGAAGCCCGAAGAGACGAAGTGATTTGTAGCCATCGATCTGTGGGAGACACGCATCGATAGATCGTCGACTTCATGTGTAAGCGCTCCGGGAGAAAGCAGGTGTGGAGAGGTTGAAACTTCCAAAGCCCGAAGAGCCGAAGTGATTTGTAGCCATCGATCTATGGGAGACACACTTCAACAGGTCGTCGACTTTGGGTGTAAGCACTCCTGGAGAAAGAAAGTGTGGAGGGGTTGACACTCTCGAAGCCCGAAGAGTCGAAGCAGATCAGAGTCGTTCAAGCCAAAGGGATAGGTGTCATCAGATCCTGCACTTCGAAGGAAAGTCACTCTAGGAGAAAAGGGGATGTGTTGAACGAGAAATCCCGACGGTCGGAGAGTCAGAGTTCATCTGATTCATTCGTCAGCTGAGGATAGGTGTCAACAGATCTCCCATTTCGGAAGATAGCCACTTCGAAGGAAAGTGAGGTCACAAGAGTTGAGAACTCACTAAGTAAATCGTGATTGTCGATTCGAAAGAGACATGCGTTGACAGATCGTTGAATTCGGGTGAAATCACTCCGGGAGAAAATGTGGTGAGAGCGTTCGGGACCCCCGAACGCCAAAGTCCTGAAGAAGATCATAATCGTCGATCTCTAGGGACGTGTGGCGCTCGAAATTTTACTCCAGGTATGAAGTACTTCGAAGGAAAAAGGTGTAGGAACATTTGAAACTCCTGAACATCAAAGTCCCGAAGTAAATCGGGGCCGTCGAAATTTTGGAGGACACGCGGTGTCATATCATGAACTTCGAAGGTTTTCCACTCCAGAGGATTCGAGTGGTGGTCGTCTTGGCATCTGGTCATAGCTTGCGGTCATATACAGGTGTAGGGGGATGAAAGAACCTGGAGAACTTGGGAGAGGATATCTTCCTGATCTGAGCTCGTTTCAAAGCATGGAGATCGTGGCTGGAAATCTCTGGAAGAGCAGAATGGAATAGAGATCCTGAATGGGGGTTTCGATCCTCCTAAGAAGAGCGGAAATTTGAGTTCCCATTGTGGGATGTTACACTTCTCCTACTGACTGGTCCTCAACTGGAGTAGAGGGCATATATAAATCCTCCTCATCTGATTTTCCATGGAATGGATAAATTTCATCATCCTTGACATGAATCAGACTCCTAACATAAGGACTTCTTCCAACTGGTCTTTCTTTTATTGCTAACACCAATGTTCACAGCCTTTCCATGTCTTCTTCGAGGATTTTTACCAATATTCTCAGCTGATAATTTTCTCGTTGAATATGTTGATTAATATCCTTGAGTTCCTGGATTCTATCTCTCTTCAAGCTTTTCCCCATGCTTATTCACAATTCCTGCAATATAGTTAGCTTGATGTGATACCACTTGATCTGAAATTGGTGCTTTACACCTTGACTTCGATTTTAACAAGATATTTTCTAACAATGCATGTGAATTATATAAGCGGTAAAAAAACTTAAAGAATGAAGAGAACTTGCAGAAAACACAAAGAGAAAAACCCTAAACAGATTGAACACCAAAAAATGATAATGGAGTTTGACAAATCTACCTACGTCTTCGGACCTTTAGCTACAGTGTGGGAGGATTCTTTATTATTCCTCGATGCTCAAAAATATGCTTCAAAATTACATCACTCAACTATCTGAATGACTCAGATGTACTATACTATGTCTCAGGAACCTGATGCAACAGACGACACTAAAAAAGGCAGAGTAGAACTCTCAGAATAAGCCTCACAAGCTCAGCTACTCTTATGGCTTCATAGCCTAACTCTTGCTTCAAGAGTCACTTATGGCTTGTTTCAAAACTACACAATGCTTGGCTTATACAGTATTGGGGTTGGGCATCATATCCCAACTTCCTCCCAAGATTTAGCCTTAATCTGGGCTCAAATCCTTCAAAATTGGGCAAAAAACCACCAAAATCAGGCTAAAAAAACAAAAAAATCCTTTTCCCAGGTCTAAAACCCACTTTTGGCTAATATTGGGCGCACGCCCCCTAGCCTTTCGCTCCTAGCCCCCAGTTCTTGACCCTGGTTATGTGGAATGGTACCCTAGTCGATCGAGCCCTATCCCTAATATCCTGCACCATATCACCATAACATCATTTTCAGAGGATGGCATAACAATCCCTGCCTCGCTGCCATGTTGGTCAGCGCGTTATGTGTAGTTCGTTGCCTGGTTCGGAGGTCATGTGTTCGAATCCACTAAAGGCTCAAAAAAAATTTAACTCGGGCCTTATTGACCCAATCTGGGTGCCATGTGGCACCCTATGATTGGGCCATGTGTCATGTTCTGACTAGCTCATACAACCCAGTCAACTACATAGTCATCGATCATGTCAGATGCAAAGTCAGCGCCCCTGCCATGTGTCACGCCTGGAGGATGCCACCTGTCAATCCATATTGTCATGTGTCCTCATCTGATACTGCCATGTGCCATGCTCTAGTGCTGCCACATCATCATGTTGACATTAGCATGACATAATGCTAATTTCATCTGCCACCTGTCATCCACGTCAGATTCGTACTTGCCACGTGTCATGTTGACGTACTACTGACGTCAGCAGTACAGACTGTTGAATTTAACTTTTTGCATGTTTGGGAAAAAATTTAGAACGCGATATCTTCGCCGTACGAAGTCCATTTTTGAAAAAGAATATACTATTAGAATCGGCATGACGAGCACTACGCAGTGGCGTTGGCTTCGTCCAAATACGAGAACTTTGAATTTTTGGCCTTTTTGGATCCATTTGGATCAATGATCTAAAGTATCCAGAAGCATGAGTGTACTCACCAAGTCATAGATATCAAAAACAAAATTGTTTCTCCACCCCATTTCATGAGCTCTCTTTGAAATCATGCTGAAAACAAACTGGTAAATGTGATTGAAACCTTGTCCACTAAAGCCAGCATTCGCTTAAGAAGTGGAATTAATGGAAAGTTGCTTGTAGGGCTAAGGGTATAGGTTGAGGTAACCACCCTCATCCTTTTCCCTTCCGTCAAGCACACCAACATGAGAGCCAAATAGGCTAAGGGGATAGGTGTTAAGCATTCCCCTGCCTCTCCTCCCTTACACCCAATTTGAGATAATATATGACTATTGTTAGAAACCACCAAAAAATAGTAATTATGTACATAAATATAGAACCACAATTCCAGGAAAAATGGTATGAGCATAATGTAGCAATATTTGTGTCCTTTGACTCATCAGATGCATGCATATATGCAAATTTTATGGTTCTATAGCCAAGACCAAAAAAATATTCCAACTTCTAGCTACTTTATGGGTTTCATCATTTATTTTTGCATCTAAGATTACCCTTTTGTTATGCATTAAAGTCCTTCTAAATCCTTTCAATTCACCACACTTTTCCTCTGATTTTGAAATGCACTCATAATCTAGAAACCCAGACACATCTATATTTACATCACTATTTGTACTTGCATCATTGTTCTATTGGGTTAGTCTTTTGCTTTTGACAATGTGCATCTCTAATGACTTTGAAATGTAGACAAAATCTATAAGGCCTACCGCACTTAGATTTACAATACTATTTATACTCGTATGATTTTTTGACCAAGTCAAAAATTTGTCCTCAAAGAGCAATTTTTGGAGTGATTTTGACACCCCAACAACATCATGAGTACCTAGGACACCATTGTTTCCATATTTTTTTGTGCTTGTATCATTCTTTCGTTGCATTAGAAAGTTGATCTAAATAGAGCACTTGTTCACTGACTCTAGAACACAATTATTTCCATTCACAATAGAGTTTATACTTCCATGATTCTCTTGTAGACTCAAAATTTTGCTCTGAAATTTATGCCATCCTCCATAATCTAAAGAGATTATGGCTAAGAAGGAATAAAATGTAACACAATTTTAAATATAAGGAAAGAGGACACTGTAGTAGGAACATATTATGACACTTTTTTCATGCCTTGCTATTCAAAATGCAATGTCTCCTCTACTAGCTCATATCCCTTCAAGACCAATATATCTATTTACAATATCCAATTTATTAAGGTGCATGGAAATTGCCACCATATGGCTCTTGTTTAGGATTGCACTTAATTTCATATGTATGCATTGAGGAGGTTTTGAACCTAAGTCTCACCTACTTGTCATTAGACCATGCCTTGTAGGGAACTCTTGATTTTATTATCAATTGAGATAATCCTTTTATGCATTGAATAAAAAAACTATACTCAATGTTACTATTGT
>ML779384.1:0-11457 GCA_009831015.1 Picea engelmannii
TACGACATCAAGCCCTTCAAAGACGAGGTATTGTGTGATGTTTCTCCTCTCGAAGTTTGTAATGTTCTTTTGGGACAACCTTATTTATGGAAACATCATGTTGTATATGAGTCTAGGCCTCGTAGTGTTATTATTACTTTGAACATGAAATTGTACAGGGTACCCGAGGCAGTCCCACCTAGTGCTATTTCCTTGATCTCTGCCAAGCAATGTAGGAAGGTCATCTCTCAGACCGAGAAATTTGTCTTCTTTGTGATTCGCTCTCGGAGTGAGCGAAATATCATAGCCATATCCAAGGCCTCCGCGATCGATCTCTCCACACTACAGAAGCAAGTGGATAAGGTCGTGGACGAATACTCAGATATCTTCTCCTCTCCTACCGAGGTACCTCTACACTGCCAGGTCAAGAATCCCATCGATCTGACCCTAGGCACACCACTACCCAATGGTTCTGTCTACTGCCGCTCTTTGTTAGAAAATGAGGAGATCAAGAGGAAAATCCAAGAACTGCTTGAAAAGGGGCACATACGTTCTAGCTCATCGCCTTGTGGGAGCCCAATCGTGCTAGTACAGAAGAAAGACAAGACATGGTGACTCTGCATTGATTACCAAGCCCTAAATAAAATCACAGTCCGAAACCAGTACCTGATTCCCCAAATCGACGACCTCCTTGATTAGCTCACGGGGGCCAAATACTTCAGTAAGATTGATCTGAATTTTGGCTACCACCAGGTCCCAATAGAATAGATAGATGTATGGAAAATCACCTTCAAGTCAAAAAAAGGTCTTTTTGAATGGTTGGTCATGCCCTTTGGTTTGACAAATGCTCCAACAAATTTTATGAGGATGATGGATGATATCCTACAACCTTTCACCAATAATTGTGTAGTGGTGTATCTAGATGACATCCTCATCTACAACAAGACTTGGGCGAAACACTTGCAGCATATTCAATAGGTTCTGCACACCCTACGACAGCACAAACTATATGCAAACTTGAAAAAAATCTCCTTTGGCATGGACATGGTCCATTACTTAGACTACATCGTTGATCTACATGGTGTGCATGTGGATCCAGCCAAGATCCAGGTCATCCGTGACTGGCCAGCCCTAACCACACTCACTGAAATTCAGAGCTTATTGGGCCTCGCTAATTTCTATCACAGGTTCGTGTTGGGATTATCTCATATCGCATGGGCCCTCAGCCAAGTAACCAGGGGTGGCAGTAAGGAAAAATTTGTGTGGGGTCTGTCCCAACAACAAGCCTTCGATGAATTAAAGAACCATTTGTGCTAATCCCCAATACTTTCATTACCGAACCTGCAACATCCCTTTGAGATCGAGACAAATGATTCAGACTATGTTGTGGGTGTCGTTCTCACTCAACACGACCACCCCGCGACATATCATTGAGAGACACTATCAAATGTTTTCCGTAAGTACCCTACTTACGACATAGAAATGTACTCCATTATGCAAGCCTACCACCAGTGGAGACATTACATTTTTGGGAAGGAGACAGTCATACACATTGATCAAAAGACACTGTAGTTCATGCAAACCCAAGGAAAATTGCAGAATGACCGCCATCAGAAGTGGTCCACATACTTACAGTAGTTCCACCTCAACATCAAGTATAAAACAAGAAGTACCAATCGAGTTTCTGATTGCCTCAGCCGAACTCCAGTCGTGACACTCACCACGGTGCTAGACTCCTGCAGCCACGAGACCTCTGGATGGCCCCACCTCTATGAGACAAACCCTAACTTCTCCACCACCTACCAAATGTTGGGCGCCAACTCAATGGTTGCTAATTTCCATCTTCAAGATGGGTTGTTGTACCGTTTGGGCCATCTTTTCATTCCATCAAGCGATCACGCAAAGCTGATTTGGGAAGCTCACTACAGTTGGGTGGCAGGACACTTTGGTATCAAAAAGACAGTGGCAGTGTTGTAGAAACATTTCTACTAGCCAAAACTTCGACGGGATGTCGGCAAGTATATCAAGTCCTACACCATCTGTGCTATTACCAAACCAACCACTAAGAAACAAGGCATGTACACCCCTCTTCCTACTCCTGACAGGCCATGGAAATCCATCTCAATGGACTACATGTCGAGCCTCACGTCCACCAAGAGGGGAAATGACTGTGTTTTTTTGGTTGTTGATCACTTGTCCAAGATGGTGATTCTAGTTGCCTGCAAGAAGAAAATCACAACAAAAGCCACTGCCAAACTCTTCTTTGAACGAGTATGGGTACATTTTTGGATCCCACAAACCATTATCTCAGACCATGACAGTTTGTTCCTTAGCACATTTTGGTCGAGCCTCTGGTCACTGTTGGATACCAAGCTCACCAAATCCACTACCTTCCACCCCTATACACATGGCCAAACTAAGGTCGTCAATCGGATGATCATACATATCCTGCGCATGTACAATTCAAAACACCCCCGCACATGGGATAAGAGTTTTCCTTATGTCCAACATAGCTACAACTGAGACCTGCATAGCTCAACTAGCCATAACCCCTTTTAGGTGGGGTTGGGATTCCAACCATTGGGCCCCATGGATGTTGCACTACCCTTGGTGACCACCTCGGTCGAATCGTCCCCTGCTCCACCAGAAGCTAACAAAGCCACCCTATTCATTGAGTGGATCCAACACATCCGCCAACAGGTTCAGGATACTCTACAAAAGTCTAATGCCAAGTACACGCAGCGCCATGATCAACACCGGGTGCCACATAAGTTTCAAGTGGGAGACAAAGTTTGGTTGCACTTGCAGAAAGAATGATTACAGGGCCCCATCGGAAGCTTCGCCCAATCCGTTATGGGTCATACACCACCACCAAGTCTATGGGTGACAATGATTTTGAGCTCAACATTCCCCCTTTCCTTGGCCTGCACCTAGTCTTCAACATGGCTCTCCTTCGACCATATTTCCCACCATTATTGGACACCTCAGAGATAACAGAGTAGTTGAAACCAATGATGCTCAACCCTGACTGCATGAAACATGCATCCAGTGATCAGATTTTGGACACACAGATCAAGGGCAATCGACAACGAAGGATCCAGCTTTATCGAGTCGTCAAAGCAAGGTAGCTCCTGCACCAAGGTAAGTGGCTCACCCAGGGCCAAATTCAGCGGAAATTTCCTCATCTGATGGGGGAACTCAACACAATGGATACCATTGCTTCCTAGGGAGGGAGGATTGATCTAGGTGAATATCAGTGGCCACCCACCTTTTCCAACTCGCTCAAAGCAATTTCTGGCAATTTTGGCAATTTACTATTTTTAGCAGTTTTTAACTTCTGAGGCCATTTTGAGGGCCTAATTGAAGGTTTTTCGAGATCGATCTTCTCAATGATATCCAAAGGCTCTGATTGAGCCCCCAAAATGAATCTCCTTGAAGATACCTTTCCAACGGGTTATCGTGCGCCTAAAACAAAGATCGTATGCAAAAGTTACGACCCCGAGAAGTTGATGTACTAACTTACCCAAACGGGGCCCACATGACTTTTGGCGCTTCATCTCCTAGGGTTAGGTTTTTGGATGTCTAGGGTTTTTGACAATCCTATTTATTGTAAAAAGGCCTTCAAAGCCTCATGGTAATCATCTTCTTGCGAATGAGCGTAGCCGTCACATCTCTTCTCAGAGATAAGTCGCCACCATTCCAACAAGCTTGTTTTCCGCTGCATTTTACAGTTTCAACTTATTTTCTTATTGAATAGAAAACTAGTTTTACTGTATCTTTGTTATTCTATGTTAAGCATATTTTAATAATTTGTATTCATTTCGTTCTGCTCATAAAGTCTGGATCAATACCTCATTCTAGAGTTAAGCTACAGAAGCTTTGCTCAGATCAGAAAACAAACATCACCACTGAATTAATGGCATCAAATTGCCCAAACACAACTGTCTCTACGCCTCGATCTGAGTCTGGCACTTCCAGGCCCCTGAGGAAATTCACCTCGGTTTTTGTGCCTGCCCATGCAATTAATTCATGGGAAAATTTATCGAAAATCGTGCCCTATTTGTATGGCCGCACCCTGGTCTGAACCTGAACTCTTGCAGACTTGGATTCTTAAGTAAAAGCGGAGGCAGAAGTACCAACATAGCCGTTAGGCTAGTTGGTTGGCAGAGTTATATTAAAAGCATAGTGGTTGGGGGAGGTCTCGGGGTCAAGCCCACAAGCCTCCCCTTTTTGGCACTTTGTTACAACAACCCCAAGTTGGCGCTAACCATTGGCGGTGACTGTTATATATGGCGGAGAGATAGTGGTTAGCCAGATATGACAGAGCTTTAATCTTGGTGGATCACTGCTAGTTTGGCGGACCGACCAAATTTTGCGGATCTTGCCACTATTTTGGCGGATTTGTATTTATTGTATATATTTTTTAAAAAATTTGGTTGTTAGCCCTCATTGGGCATTTCCCTGCTGCCACATAGTATCCCATGACTAGGCCACGTGGCGGCCACTCATTGGCCCACTCACCTTCTTGCACAGTCATTGCCACGTCATCTCTTCCTGGTCAGCTTGCCACATCATCAAACAGGTGGTTGTACGATCTGCCACATGGCTGTACAAACTACCACGTGGCACCCTTTCATTGGTCCACAGTTGCCCGAAAAGTCCAAAAATGAGTGACATGTGGCGGCCTCTGGTGTTGCCACATCACCATGCTGACGTTAGCATGGCACATGTCGCCCTCTGCGTGTGCCACGTATACCATATGGACGATGACGTCATCTGTACTAGTGCTGACATCAGCAATACGTATGCTAATTCATCTCAGCTGACTGGGCTAGGTTGACCAAAACTTTGACCGCGAACATCTTTTGATTCGTAACTCTATTTGACGAGTTGTTTACGCCATTGGAAAGCTTGTGACGCACTCTTCGCAATGATGCCAATTTCACTAAGTTTTGAGGAATTTGAATTTTTTCCCTTTCTTTGTCTGCTGAGGTCATTCTGAGCTACGTGAGTTGCTTATGTGAATTTTGAGTTATCCTTAGTCTCCTCTGGATCCCTTTTGGATCATAAAACCTCTTCGTCTCTTGATGTGCACTTCGTTGTCCTGCATAGGATCCTCTTGCCTTTGTCATAACTTCCTAAATTTGGTTTACTGTGTATCCATTCCTTTTAAATGATCTGTTAAATGATTTAGTTCTAGCTTAACATGCTCTTCGACGAAAATGCGTAAGGCTTGAGTCACTAAGGTGTTAAGCAATCCAAGTTTTTGGGAAGGAAAATGGTGTGAATCTACATGTAAATATCTGTCAATGTGCATAGGTTTCCTCCAGACCTTGTGCGCAAAGGAACCATTTTCTTTCTTGGTGATGCGAACATCCAAAACATATTGCTATTATCCTTTTCAATTTCCATTGTGAACTTAATGTTCACATGTTGATTGTTTAAATGATCGAAGAACTCAACAAATTTGTTCCTCCCATGATGCCAAAGGAAATTTGCGTCGTCGACATATCTTCTTCAACCTTTGGGTTTTAATGGGAAAGAGTCAAGCACCCGCCCTTCAAAGTGTTCCATATAAAGGTTTGCAACCACAGGGGATAGCGGAGACCCCATAGCCACACCTTCTATTTGCTCATAAAAACTACATCGGAAGGTAAAGAAAGTGGATCTCAGGCAAACTCTTACCAACACCAATGTCTCCTTGTTCGTTAGTTCTTCAATGACCATGATGGCATCTTCTATTGGTATCTTGGTATATAGTGATACTACAACGAAACTCACCAACAAATCATTATCTTCTACATGCCAATGCTTGATATCATCCACCCAGTGTGTTGAGTCCTTGACAAATGAGCTCGTTAAGCCGACCAAGGGTTTCAACCTGTTGGCAAGAATTTTTCCAAGAGATATGTAGGAGATCCAATGGTGTTTACAATCGGTCGAAGGGGGATGTTGTCCTTATGGATTTTAGGTAATCCATAAATCTGTGGCACCAAGCAGTTTTTGGGGGTGAGCTTCCTTTTTAGATCTTTGTGGAGAGAGGATTCATTAATGACAAGGAAGACCTCCTTAATGACATTTGTGCTAGGGTCTTTTGCCAACTTCTTATAACATCTATTGTTAGTCAAATGATCCAGCGTTTTATCAACATAATCTGATGTATTTAAAACCATTGTAGCGTTACCCTTGTCCTCCTTGAGAATTGTAATGTTCATGTTCAATTTTAGTCCTCTCACAGAGGTTTCCTTACTGATATTTCTGTTTCTACTGGGAAGTTTAGCACGTCTTATCTCTTAAAGGAAGAATTCTGAAATGTACGTACACTTTGGTACGTATGAATATTACATTGACTTCCATACACAAAATCTTCCAAAAACATGGGAACCATTACATTCACTTCCATTCACAAAATGTTCCAAAAACATGGGAACCACCATGTTTGGACTTTGTATGCAAAGTTGAATTGATACATCAACCAAAATGTTGATGTACCTTTAGAAAAAAAATGTATGTACGTCGCTTGTATTTATTTCAACTTTCTTGATTAAAATTTCCACATATAATCAGAGAGAGTATAATTCTTCCATATAATCATTCGCTTCTGTGAACAATTTAATAAAATATCTGTTTAAATCGTGCCAATGCTTCTTGCGGGCACTTTATTCCACGTTGCGAAGTTTTCCGGCGTTCTCGTAAAAAATTGAGTCAAAATGCTTTTTCGCCCAACGATTCAGACTCGTGACTCTTGTGGCATTGATAAATTTTATGTTTGGTAAGCTTTTCGGTGTAATCCTATTTATGAATCCAATGTTACAAATTAGATCTTAATACATGTTAATGACGGTGGGGAGTGTAATGTTCGTTTTGGTAAGAAATATTCCCTTTAATTATATTCTGAAAGTTCATATTATCTAATTATATTCTGAAAGGTTCATATTAAATAATAAATAACAATCAAAGTGATTTTAATAAAGTCATCTTAAACATTAAAATTAAAATGACAAATTTTGTAAGATGTGAAATGTTAGGATTAAGTGATAACTAAGTGAAATCAAGAACTTGGATCATGATACAATTTAAATGAGAGATCAAGGAATAAGAGTTAAATATATCTTAAGTAAAATCGAGAAGACTATAGAAATCTCATGGAGAAGAGACTATGGTTTTGAGATAGAGTTGTCATCTTCGTCAAATCATGGTTATTTGAATTTAACTTCGCTTGAAAATCTATATTCTTAATTCCCGTTACGATGAGATTATGGAATCTCGCCCTCATATGTACATGTGGGAATAAGAAACCCTAAAAATAAAATAGAAATTTATTAGGAAAACTCTAACTCAAGTGGATAAAGGTATTTTCACCTATGTTATAATAGGTGTAAAACTCAATCCAAGTAAAGATATATGAAACAAATTCTTTCTAAATTGTCAAGATATAAATAGACCCAACAACCATATTACGGGAACACAACCTTCACATGTAGACTTTGTCTAGAGACAAGTCGTATGAATGAACCTTATCTAAAAGAAAAGGTTTTTTAAGCCAAAATCCAAAGAATAACAAATTAGGCTAGTGGAAGATCTCAATGACAAATCCGTATTGGGTGTCACCCAAGAGAGATGTAGATGCATCTTATCTTGTAGTTTCAATAAATAACCTTGTCACATCCTCTGAGTGGTTTGTTTATGATATAGTCATGACTAGGTAATCAACCCCTCCACCACGTGTTTCCTTGTTTGACTACCCACAAGGACACATTAGTTAATTTGTCTATCACAAAAACAACTAAAACATGTATATAAATTGTTATTGTTTGGGGAGGTGACTAATGGTAGTATAATACTAGTCCTTTATAACATGACTAAATTTTAGTAGTATTTCTTTCAGTTTTTAATTGGTTGATATGATTTGTTAACTGGTAGTATAATTGTCGTCAATTTGTAGTATATATATTTTTTGTTTGCTAGTTTGTCCATGATTTGTGGGACTAGCCTATGATTTAAGAAGCCATGACTTAGACATCTCTAAACCGTTAAAATCACCCAGGGATCGCACCCGACTTGGGCCACACCAACCCTTAGCATAGATGGATTTTTAGGTGTCTCCTCTCAACTAGCCGAGTTTTGAACCTCAACTTCCTTACATAATGAGGCCCATCAAAACCAATCACGCTAGTGGGATTTGACCAATTTGTAGTATATTTACTAGTTTAATGCGCCATCAATTGTTGTCATTTTTTTGTATCATTATTATTCAATATACATTTATATGATGTGAATAATTTATTAATTATCACGAATTTGTATAATACCATTATATACTATTGATATTAGTCCAATATCAATAAAAATATAAAAAGTATATAGTTAAATAATCAATAAAAATGTCATACATGTGAATTAGAAGGAGATTAAATTATATACATGTAAACTTGCATTAAAGAATACTATACATCAAATCAACTACGTGTCATACATGTGAATTAGAAAGAGATTAAATTATAAACATGTAAACTTGCATTAAACAATACTATACATAAAATCAATTACAAACATATATAATTAATCCGAACGTGAGTGAGTCTAATGGTTAAGAACGTGTGTTTCCTCCTAAGAGGCCACATGCTCAAATCTAGAGGGGATTAGGGTCATTATAGATTTTAGTAGTCAAATTGTTGTGCAAAAGTCATTTGTTCCACAAATAAAGGGATGCATACACCAATTTGGTGTATGGCTTAACAATGACCTTAAAATTATATATATCAAAAGTCAAGTACAATATCGGGTTTCCCATTGATCCACTAGTAGTACATGATGAACGCTACCTCCATACACTTAACAACATCAATCAATTTTGTCTTCAATTAAAGAAGTACATGAAAATCATCCACCTCTTTTCCAAATATTTCAAAGGCAACTGAGTGAGAAAGATCTCTATGCAATGGATTTTGATGAGGTATTTACATTTTACATAGGGTGTTCAAGCTACTACATTAACAATTTGAATAGATATGAGGATAAATCAACATAAATCCATGTTAACCTCACAGAATAAAATCCGTTGAGCTATATATATTTTGATAATTTAAGATGGATCTAGATTAGTTATAGTTTTAGTCAACTCAATGAGGTTCGGAACTAAAAAACTTATGTAGATATGGATATGTAAAGATGTAGTTTTGATTATTGTGTGTGTGTCCTATTATCTACTATGTGAGCCTCTTGTCTTTGTAAGACATGGCATGTATGCAATCTCACACAAAGGGCAATGCCCTATATGATTACGATTTTCCATGATTTCAAGCTCTAGAGAGATCGAGGAAACTAATCCCAATTCCCCTTTTAAAATCCTTTGTTGTTGTCGAGAACCACTATAATATACCAAATATAAAATGTATGCAGAACTGAAATAAAATGCTAGTAATGGTAGAATAACAACAATATAACCAGAACATTCACCACTATAACACTGAAATGATATAAGAATAACAATAGAAATAACACTTTGAATCTAAAAGCAATGTTCACAAGCCTCTTTGAGGGGGCAACCTCCAGTTGAGCAGAGCTCTATTACAATAATATCCAAGCTAGGGTTCTCATACCCTCGACTCCTATTTATACTAAAAAGAAGCATCTAGAGGAAGATCCTTCTAAAAGCATAAGCTTCTATTAGGTCTTCTTACATCCACCTTATTCTATTTTATTAAAAGGCCTTATTAAGATTGACCTTTATTACATCCGAATATATTTTTCTACCTATGTGCGGGTTAGGACCCTGACATGTTCGCTCCCTTAAAAACAACCTTGTCCTCAAGGCTTGAGATGAGGAAATTGCTACAGAATGGTAGCTGGTTCCCAAGTGGCGTCTACTGGAGTTGTATATTTCCACTGTACTAGCACTTCCTTGATGGTTCTCTGACATAGGTGATGCTCACGCTGGTCCAAAACTGCTTCTAGTTGTAGCCAAATGGATCCTTCTTCAGCTAACTCTGGGAGGTTGGTTTGAATTTGGCACTTAGCTCCAATCACCTTCTTTAAGCATGGAACATGAAAAACAGGATGTAGCTTCGAATTGTTGGGAAAATCTAACTGATAGGCGACTTGTCCCACACGCTTGAGTATGGTATAAGGACCATAACATTTGGGCGCTAGATTTTGACAATGCTCGACCTTGAGGGAAGTTTTCTTGTAAGGTTGCAATCGAAGAAACACCTGATCCCCTTCTGCAAATTGACGTTTAGAGCAACCTTGATCTACTTGTTGCTTCATGTGATTCTGTGCCATGACCAAATTCTCTTTGAGGGTACGAAGAATAGCCTCTCGAGCCATAAGTGTTAAGTCAACCGCCTAGACCTTTGAGGCACCCGATAAGTATGAGAGAACTGAAGGTGGCTTCTGTCCATATACCGCTTCAAAAGGAGTCATGCGTGTAGTTGTATGGTATGAACTGTTGTATCACCATTCAGCTAGGGGTAACCATTGAGCCCACTGATTTTTCTTTTCTGAGGCAAAACACCTCAAATATGTTTCCAAACACTTGTTGACAACTTCTATTTGGCCATCAGTCCGGGGATGATAAGTTGTGCTGAGATGCAATTCGGTGCCTTGTATCTTGAACAATTCTTGCCAAAACTTTCTTGTGAAAGTTGGGTCGCAATTAGAAACAATAGAGTGTGGCATGCCATGAAGCTTGAAGACCTGATCCATGAATATTTGAGCCACCATGGATGTTGTAAACGGGTGTTGAAGGGCGCAGAAATGAGCATAATTGGAAAGGTGATCAACAACCACCATGATGACGGATTTATTTCCTGATTTGGGTAAGCCGGTAATAAAATCCATAGATATCCTTCCAAATAGCAGGTGGAATCGACAGTAGTTGTAGTGTGCCCGACGATTTGACTATTTTTCCCTTGTTGCGTTGACACACATCACATTCAGCTACAAAATTACGAATGTCCTGTTTCATACCATCCTAGAAAAAGGAACGTTTGACCCTGTCATAGGTTTTGGTGAACCCGGAGTGCCCTGTTGTGGGTGTAGCATGAAGCTTAGAAAGTACTGTGGATTTAAGCTTTGATTGTTTACTTAAATACAAACAACCTTTGTATCGAAGTTCCTCATGGAGCCAAGAGTACCTTAGGGAAGCTGGAGCCTTGGACTGCAATTGGTGGATCAACTGCGAACTTTTGGGATCTTGTAGCCATTCCTGGCAAATGACTTGGAGCCAATCTGATACAATGAATGTAAGAGAAAAAAGGGATCCTTCGTCTTCATATTTTCGGGAAAGTGCATCCGCAACCACATTGTCTTTACCTTTCTTATAAATGATCTCGTAATCATATCCAAAGAGTTTAGTCACCCATTTTTGTTGTTCTGGGGAGGAAATGCGTTGTTCCAGAAAATACTTGAGGCTTTGATGGTCTGTTTTAATTTGGAAATGTTGCCCCAATAGATAAGGACGCCACAGATCCACGG
>ML779384.1:11557-32930 GCA_009831015.1 Picea engelmannii
TTTCGAACTAACCCCAAGACCTGGACCTATCAATGTGGACATGAGTAATTTGTTGTGGGACCTCAGCAATGATCACTTCTTCAAAAACATGTCTAATTGAAAAACACTTGAAGTGGGGAAATCATCACATCTTCAAACAAAATATCTATGCTACATTGTTGGAGTCAAAACTTAATCTACAAGAAAAAGAGACTGAATGTTGGACTTGAAGATGCAAGATACCACCTGCCTCACATTTGTCAAGGTTTCCCTTAGATACATTTTCGAACTAACCCCAAGACCTGGACCTATCAATGTGGACATGAGTAATTTGTTGTGGGACCTCAGCAATGATCACTTCTTCAAAAACATGTCTAATTGAAAAACACTTGAAGTGGGGAAATCATCACATCTTCAAACAAAATCTCATTCCTTGCTTTCCAAATATCCCAACACACAAAGAGGGGGCAATGCTTCAAATGCTTTTAAGATTTTTTTCTTCCACCAAAGTTCAAGAATCTCCATAAGAGACTCCCCTCTTCATCAATATCAACCCATGTGGCAAGAGTAATGGTTGCATCCCAAACATCCAACGAAAAATAACATCTTAGAATGTGATAAATACTCTATAAAGGATCCAATTTTTCAATGTGACCTTATTGAGAGCTCGATAGTCCATGGTCGTATGCATGTCTTTAGAGTCCTTGTTTGGGATAAGGAATGTGGGAGATCCACAAGGAGATGTACTAGGTTGAATGTGGCTTGATTCTAATGAAGAGTGGAGTTGTCATTCTATCTCAACATCCTCATGAGGAGAAAGGCAATATGTTGGACCATTGGGAAGGGAAGCACTAGGGGCTAAGTCAAAAGAATGATGAATAGAATGTGATGACACAATGTTTGGTTTCCTAGAAATGTGTCCCATCTTTCTATACCCAACCCAATTGATAGGTTGAGGGATGATCAGTAGTGGGTAGTTGAAGACAAGTAACAAAGTCTTGGGAGACCATATTTTTTTGGTTTCCATTATCAAGGATCATGGAAGCAATTGTTGATTTTTCAATAAGCAAGGTTTAAGCATGAAGTTCATTCCATTTTAGCATTTAACTTAAACCATAAACAATTTTGTTGCAGAAACCGAGATCACAAGAAGAAACACCATGCACAAGTACACAAGAAGTATCCTGGGAAAACCTTCTCAACAAGGGAAGAAAACCCAGCCAATCCTTTTTTATATTCTTCAAGAGAAAGAACCTCACCACCAAAAAAACCTAGCACACAAGAGGGTGCTTGGAGACCCTAGAAGACTAGTGCCCAAGAGAGGTTCACACTTTTCCCAAGAAGATGTACTTGTTGAAATTTCCAAACTCACACAAAAGTTATGATTCCTCAATGGGGAATTTACCTTTACTTATATTAGACTTGACCTGTCAACGGAAGTGTATATTGGCACCACATGGCCGACCTCTCTATCTCATAATATAATTAATATTAACCAGATTAATTATCTTTTACATTAATTATTAATCACATTAAGGTGGGGCTGACCTGTACCCTTTACATTGCAATTAGGGTTACAGACAGGTCTGACTTTTGAACAATATAGCAAGGGATCTTATACACCCACCAATGCTCATCCACTAGGGGCACATCCATAAGGATGTCCATATCTATGGCTCATTGCATTACACAGAAGAACCACTTCTTCACTAGTGCTCAACCACTAGGATCATGTTTAGTTGTGCTCGTCCACATGCACGTCCACTCAACATTTCTTCTTTCCCACTGCATTACACATGAGAGTCATCTGGAGTTTCTCATCAACTCTCTGCTCAGAGGAGGCTAATACATCATCTTCATTTATGTTCTCATGACGATGCACCCAACACTTTGGGATTTCACACATTCACCTTGTGCTCAGCCACAGGCACGTCCAACTCTGCAGATCTCCTTTCTCACTGCGTTACACAGGAGAATCATTTGGAGTTCTTCTCAACTCTCTGTAAGGAGGAGGCCATCACTATGTTCCAATTCTGTCTCATATAGGAACCACACACCCATCTTAGGGGCTCTCTCTCAGGCCGACTCAATCATTTTGTGTCCTAGAGAATGTCTCACGTAGCTATAATAACCAACACTCCCTCTCAGCTAGGGAGGCATTCTCCATCAGTCCAAGTATCGCACGGAAGTACTTCGAACTTTGTCTTGGCTGTAGTCATCAACACTCCCTCTCAACTAGGGAGGTATTTTTCACCAAGCCAATTTGGTGAAGATGTCTGCAATTTGCTCATGTGTAGGAAGGTACAACACATGTACTTGTTTTCCTTTGCATCATGTCTTTGAAAGTGATATTTTATCTCAACTTGTTTCGATCTATCATGAAACACAAGGTTCTGAAAGAGCTTTACACACAACTCTGGTTATCGTCATAGAATCTATCTCATGATCAAGAAAACCCGTCAGAAGCTTGTGAAGCTACACTGCTTCACACATTCAATGCTATATACTTTGTTTCTGTGGTACTCAAGGCCACAAAGATTTGTTTCCTGCTGCACCAGGAAACCATGACAAAATTCAAGGTAAAACAACAACATGATGTGCTCTTCCGATCCACTATACTCTCTTTCCATTTTGCATATCCCTGCAAACTCAAGTCTTCACTGGAGGCATATCTTAGGCCATATCTAACTGTGACTTTTAGATATCTCAATACATGTTTTGTTGTTGTCCAGTGAGTCTATCTCGGTTGAATCATGGAATGACTAAGTACATTCACTGCATAGCATGAATCAAGTCTGGTGTTAACCAGATACATCAGTGTTCCAATCAGCTGTGGATCAGTCTCGTCTGAATCATCATCAATCCTTTTCTTCAAATCCATTACCGTGGATTTGCATTCTGTCATACTGAACTTCTTTAATATTCCCAGTGTGTATTTTCCTTGACTTAGGAAAATCTCATCGGTCCTCTATCATACTTCTTGTCCCAAGAAGTAGTGCATCATACTCAGATACTTCATCATAAGTCAAAGCTTACTTGTATCCAAAAACAAGGTTTTTTGAATAAGTCATCAAAATTAGGCTCTCGTCACCAACACTTTAATAATATAGGTTTGGATCAGCGATACTCTTGCTAAAACCCAAACTCATCAAGAATCCATCCATCTTATATAGTTTCCAACTCATGCATGGTAGTACATATGGAAGTGTATCGGGCTTATTGGGTCAAGTGTCTCATCATAGAAAACTCCCTCTATCTGTGAGAATCCTCTGGCTATATATCTCGCTTTGTATTTCTCGACACTTCCATCAACTGCATGCTTGATCTTGTAGATCTACTTGGAAGTCAGACTTCCATTCTAGTCTCTAAATAATATCTTATACATCATTTTTTAAGATATACTGGTATTCTTCTATTATGGCACCTTGCCATACTTGTTCTCATGTTGCTTCTCCAAGACAAGGAGGCTCAGAATCAATGAAGTGGCTCGTGACTGAAGGATAGCTTGAAAATCTCTTTTGCTTTCTCGGGATGTGCCTTGAGGGGCTTGTATGTTCCTCTGCCTCCTGCAGAGTGAGCCTAGGCAGGCCTTTTATGCCCTACTGCAATATCTCTGGACATATCAACTGGAGCAACTGGATCAGCTGGAATAATGTCTGTCTCCCTTTGAAATGCTGAAGGGGGAGAAGGTATTGTCTCACTGTCAATATCCATCTGAGATTCTCTAGATCTTTGATAGGATATCTCTTCTTCAAGGACAATATCTCTGCTTGTCTCAATCTGTCTCAGGGATGTAGATCTGGAATGTCTTCAAAGATTCACTGTTATCCCATAAATGTATCCTTTCTCCCTGAAGGGTCTAGCTTGGACTTCTTCTGTTTGGGTACATGAAAATACACTTGGCACCCAAATATCCTGAAGTGTTCAATCTCGGGCTTCACTCCAGTGAAGGGTTCTTCAAGATTTATGTTCTTCAAAGTCTGGTGAAGAATCTTGTTCTAAACATATACTGTGTCATGCATGCTTCTGCCCATGGAATCATAGAAATATTATGATCATGCATTATTGCATTGGTTGCCTCAATGATGGTTCTATTCCTCCTCTTTCAAATAGTTTTGACTCCCTCTGAGTCAAGTGACTCCCTATGAAGGATAAACATCTTCATTTGTTCTTAACATGTCTGGAACAAGAAAACAAGAGGAACCAAAATAAGAATATCTCCTAAAGGAGAATAATGAGTACTCCTCTAGAATCAAAACAATTTGAGGATTCTCATGATTGGTCGGAATAGCCACAGTTTTGAAAAGAGAGCCTTGGACTCCTTTCCCCTAAAACCTTTAAGATGGAAAAGATCTGTTGATGACACCAATGTTCTCTGGCCCCATGGTAAAGAAGAATTAGAAAATTTCCTTCAACACCTAAACAACATATCCGAAGAAATAAAATTCACAATGGAACTCGAGGAGAATGATAGCATCCCCTTTCTAGACGTTCTTATCAAGAGAAAAAGAAATGGGGATCTAGGACATGCAGTTTATAGAAAAAAGACCCACACTGAGAACTATCTCCACGCAAACTCCCATCACCATCCCAACCAGAAACTAGGCATCCTAAAAACTTTAGCCACTAGAGCCATAAGAATCTTCGATGAAGCAAACCTAGAAAAATAAACAGATCACCTTACCAAGAATTTTAAGAACATAGGTTATAAACACAAAGACATTAAGAATGCAATAAACAGAGCCCTAGAAAAAACACGCAATAAGCCCACTATCCCAAAAGACCAGAACCCTAATAGAGACGCCTGCCTCCCTTACATCCAAGGAGTGACCGATAAGATTGCTAGAGTCCTCAACAAAAAAGAAATTAAGACCTCCTTCAAACCACTTGAAACCATCAAACATAATATGAGATCCATAAAAGACAAAATCGACCCCCACAAAGGTAAAAGAATCTACAAAATAGAGTGCTCATGTGGAAAATGCTACATCGGTGAAATTGGTCGCTCCTTCAAGGTTAGGATAAAAGAACATGGAGCTGACATTAAGAATGAACGCATCCGCACCTCTGCCCTAGCTGAACACTCCCTTAAAACAAGACACCATATCTGCCTAGAAGACACCAAAATCCTCGCCAAAGAAAATCACCTCTTTAAACGTCGTGTTAGCGAAGCCATTGAAATCCGTAAACATCCTAACAACCTGAACAGAGATAATGGGTTAGAACTAAGCGAAAACCAACTCCCTCTGTTTCACAATTAACAATAATAATCCTTGTAAAAAAAAAAACTATGTCAAAATTCTTTAAGATTAATTCATTAAAACCCCACCAAATCACTCTCGAATTTAAAACATTTAAAATAAACTTTCTCTTTAAAGAATATTAATAGGCTTAGGAATAGAATTGCTCATAATTCTTAAACAATAAATTTAAAAACTAACCGAGCTCAGATAACTTATTAAGAACCTCCAAATCTTTTCACCTTTAATCTTATAAACTCAGTTGTTTACATTGAGTTTTAAGCCTTAATAGAACTTTTTAAGAAACATTAAAACCTAAATAACATTAATAAGCAAACCCTTAAATAATTGAATAATCCACTTAAATACCTAATAATAAACCCTACTAACTACCTAGACTCTAGTTAATTAAAACACAAATTAATAAACATTGATATAATAATAATTTAAAATAATCTCAAAACAATTAAAATAAAACCCTAATTAAATTTAATCACACTAAATAAATAATAAAAAAAGAATTTTTACCAAAACAACCTAGCCGACACTTAGATTTCACGTCAATTCCAGTATTTAAAACCAATTCTTCTCATCATCTAAACCCAGGCTCAATGTCCTGAAGATGGATCCTGATTTGGATCCGAAACATCGACACTCTATTGACAAAACTTTGGCTATTCCGACCAATCATGAAAACCCCAACCACAGAAATATTTTTAATCAATTTGAGGATTGTTGTCACAACTACAACACCTACTTGTAATGTAGAAAACTTTAGAAATATAGGTTAGAGGAATGACAATTACAACAATCAAACCTGGAGTCTCCACTTCTAGTGTGTTGTTCCTCTGAATGCACTGAGATCCCTCTAGATCCATAACTTCAGAAAGGGTTCCTTACTCCTGCAATTACCCTTATGACAATGATACAAATAATATATATACAAGTGCATACCTGAGGGTGCTGATATGATTTCTCTAATGGCACCTAGCTGATCTTTGTCCTATGACATCTTCATGAAGAAGGTAGTCACAGTGTCACCTTTTTGTATCACCCACAATAAGACTTCCTCTGAAGTCTTGTCTTCCAGGAACTTGAAGTTTCTTGATTCATCAAGCTTATCTTCTATCATAGTTCTTGTTCATCATAATTTTAGATTCTTCACAACCCCTTGTCAACTGGGATAGAAAACCTAACGACGAGGCTAGGCTAACACTTTTAGGTTTTGTTGGACTTATGACTTCCAAGAATAAGCCTTTGAAAGATAGGAGAACACTGGTGAGCTGAAGAGCTCCTTCAATGAGTTGCAAAAAACCTAATACTGAAATTTCTACAGAAATGAGCTAAACCCTAGAAACCCTAGGGCCAAAAACTAAAAATGCTCGAAAATGCAATTTGAATCTTGATGGAGGTGCGTTGAAGGAGGTTGTACACTCCTATGCACTTTTTAGCCCCAACGTCCAAGTGACAAGTGTTAAAACGCCTCAAAGAGGTAGGTTGTACATAATTTCTGGAAACCCTAGGAGGGTCGTACGGTTTTGCAGAAGAGAGAGAGGATGACTGAAATTTGCTTGTGCAATGGGTTCTTCAAGACCTATGCTATGAAACCTTGTTGATTTTTCAATAAGAATGGTTTAAGCATGAAGTTCATTCCATTTTATCATTTAACTTAAACCATAAACAATTTTTTTGTAGCAACCAGGATCACAAGAAGAAACACCATGCACAAGTACACGAGAAGTATCCTGGGAAACCCTTCTCAACAAGGGAAGAAAAGCTAGCCAATCCTTTGTTATATTCTTCAAGAGAAATACCTTCACCACCAAGAAAATCTAGGACAGAAGAGGGTGCTTGCAAACCCTAGAAGACTAGCGCCCAAGAGAGGTGCACACTTTTCCCAAGAAGATGTACTTGCTGAAATTTTCGAACTCACACAAAAGATATGATTCCTCAATGGGGAATTTACCTTTACTTATATTAGACTTGACCTGTCAACAAAAGTGTCTATTGGCACAACAAGGTCGACCTCTCTATCTCATAATATAATTAATATTAACTAGATTAATTATCTTTTACATTAATTATTAATCACATTAAGGTGTGGTCGATCTGTACCCTTTACATTGCAATTAGGGTTACAGACATGTCTAACTCTTGAAAAATATAGCATGGGATCTTATACACCCACTAGTGCTCATCCACTGGGGGCACATCCATAGGGATGTCCATATCTCTGGCTCACTGCATTACACAGAAGAACCACTTATTCACTAGTGCTCAACCACTAGGATCATGTTCACCTGTGCTCGTCCACAAACACATCCACTCAATAGATATTCTTTCCCACTGCATTACATAGGAGAGTCATCTAGAGTTTCTCAAAAACTCTCTGCTCAGAGGAGGCTAATACATCATCTTCATTTCTGTTCTCATGATGATGCACCCAACACTTTGGGATTTCACACGTTCACCTTGTGCTCAGCCACAGGCACGTCCAACTATGCAGATCTCCTTTCTCCCTGCATTACACATGAGAATCATATGGAGTTCTTCTCAACTCTTTGTAAGGAGGATGCCATCACTACATTCTATATCTGTCTGAGATAGAAACCACACACCCATCTCAAGGGCTCTCTCTCAGGTCAACTCAATCAGTCTGTGTCCTGGAGAATGTCTCGTGCAACTGTAATCATCAACAACAATCTGATCTTTTATTTGACAATTTGACAATTGTGGGTAAATAAGAGGTCAACGGGGTGGGTGGTCGAACCATTTGTCATGAGAAGAAGATTGGGATCTAAAATCACGGAATTAGAGAGAGGAATAATTTTAGCATCTATTGTAGTAGCAATAGGGGCAATTATCTCAAGGGTCTCTACAGAGGGATTTTTAGTATATAAAGTTTTAGTAATATTTTTTCTCTCAAGAGCATGACACTTAGTAGTAGCATGGGTAACAATCTTGTGAAAGGTGCACCATCATTTTGGATGTGGGGAAGAGGGTGAACCAAGGGTAGGTGTACTGGCTTGGAGAATGAAGGCAGGTTTAGGTTTAAGAATAGAAGAATGAGGAATAGAGGCGTGGGGCCTTTTCTCAAATTTGCGTTCAATAGTGAAGGATTTTAAGATAGTGCGATCTGGGGTTGGGTTTTCAAACAAATCAACTTATGTATTAATAAGAAGAAGTAAACTAGAATTAAAATTTAATATGAGTACCTCTTTAGAGTCATGGATAAGCAGTTGGATGTGAATCTTGGTGAATGCATTGATGTACTGTTGAACCAATTGAATAGGAAGTTGATGAAGAAGCAACCAACGATGCATGAGGTTTTGGAGATACCCTAGTGGGAATAAGTGTTCTCTAAGCGCTTGAAAACAATACTCCTAGGTATTGGCCTGGTGTGTTGTCGAAGATCCTAATCCTTAGAATGAAGCTCAACCTATAAATTAACGAATTTTGTTTTGGCTTTCCACCATGCTTGGGCGACATGTTCAATTTGACACTCAACGAATTGGAGTTTGGTGGCCTTTGTCATGTTAGGTTTAGTTTTGAAGTACGTAGAAAGACTTCGTATCCAAGAATATAGGATCTCTCCATCCATTTTCCCACCATACCTTGGAACAATGATGTAAACATTTAGTATGAGGTTGGGAGAGGATGATGTGGCCTTGATCACTTACAAAACAAATGAGTAGAATTGGAACAAGGAGTTTTTGGATCCTTGGAAGAGGGTTCATGACATGGAGGCATTGCACTGGCCTTGGAGACTAGAAGGTAGATAGCACAAAACTGAAGATGGCATTGTAGGGATGGTAGGGCGATCTACCAGATAATAAGAAGAAAAATGATACTTGAAACTTCAAGGTGGGAGTTGGGTTGAAATAGTTTGAAGCTTGATGAAAAACATGCTATAGTTCAGGGAATGTATCCTTGATTGCCAGATAGAGAGAGGGAACAAATCCTTGTGTGGGATATATAAGCTTGCAATAGAAGGTCACAGATCTCTATATGAGGATGTGGAAGCTAGGAAAGATGCTCTGATACCAAAATTATAAGGCACTTAATCATCTCCAAGAGTAATTTCCATAATAATAATAATAATAATAATAATAATAATAATCTATTTTTAAGGTCACGACCAAGCCAAACCAAATTGGTGTATGAGACCTCCTTGTTTTTGGGACAAGAGACCCCTCTCTACCTAGTGATTTGACTGGTAAAGTCTACGGAGGTATACATACCCTACCCCCCTCTGGATTTGAACTTGTGACCTCTTAAGAGGAAACACATGTTCTTAACCATTAGACCCACTCAGGCTGTACAGTTTATATAAAGTTTGAGGCAACAAAAAATTACTCCTTTATTGACCACAAGTGGTTTATATAAATGATTACAACTAAGCACTTAACCAAATCAAAAATAGAAAACCTAAATAATCTTAACAAATTCATAATTAACTAAAGAATATAAATGCACGTAGCTAAAACTCAACATGCTTACATTTATTAATGGATAGACTAAGGATGTGATGCAATCCATTATCCTATGTACGCATGACTTATCATTTTAGGAAATAAAGTTGTCACTATTAATGTTATTATTATTGCTAAGATATTTAAAATATAAAGCTATATTTATTTAAAACATTTTAGTTTTTAAACTTTTAGGCTATATTTATTTAAAACATTTTAGTTTTTAATATTTTTTTATAGAATTTTATATTTATTAGTTATAATAAAGAAGAATAACAATCTCTTTTTTTTTTTTATCGATTTCAAAGTCTTTGCTTTTTAAAAATTGCAATTCTAAACAAAGTTTTTCCCTTCATAAGCAAATTTATGCAATTAGGCTTTTCTTAAGTTAATTGCAACTAGGTATTAAAAATTCCTTGGTATGAGATCGATAATTTCATCAATGCTTACGTAATAAATCTTATTCAGGCCTTTAAATGTGACTAACACTACTTAAAAATGGGTTTTGTCATTATGTCATGACTTCACTTATAATCTTATGAAAAAATGTGCATAAATGTGCATGAGAGTGTGGTCTAATAACAAGTAATGAGGTGAATGAGGTGATTGGGCTTGTATTAACTTAGAGACCCCAGTTCAAAACCCTTGAGTGGGTGCAGATGATGTCAAGTGCAAGTCATCTTATAAAAATAATCGGAAATCATTTACCTTTGTATGTGATTAATGGTTACAAAATAATGCTTACACCAATGTTTTTATTCATATGTGCTTTGATTTGTAGATTTAATAGGTTTTGACCATCCTCTCTAGCACACATAAATTTATTGACTATAATTACTAGACTCTAACATACATGATAAGTTTCTATTTGGGATGTCCGACATATATGCTAAGTTCTTATTTCAATTTTTTTTTTTGTTCATAGTATATTTTAGTAGCTTAAAAGAGTGTAGAAAGATCACAAATGAGGGCCCATGGCTTTAGGGTAGAGTTCGTCTCTTCTTCAAACTATGGTTCCCCAAATTTAAACTTGCTTCGGTGTTTATTTCATCAACCCTAGTGAGGACAATATTATTGAATATCTTCCCATGTACATGTGGGAAGAGGAACTCATACAAAAAAGTTAAAATTTCCCTTGGTAAATTTATTAGGAAAGATCCAAACCAAGATGATAAGGGTATTTTCACGTATATGGTTTACAAACAAGATCATTCTAATAGAGATTTTAAATAGATCCAATAACTCTATTATAAGCACATAACCCCCATGTGTAGACTTTGTCTAAATATGAACCATCTAAAGGAAACTTTACTGGAGGCAAAGGTTTCTTAGGGAAAACAATCAAGGAATATTAATGGAGCTAATGGAAGGACTTGGTGACAAATCCCTACAGGATGGCATCAAATAAGGATGTAGGGGCATTTGTGCCTATAGATTTTGTAAGTAACCCCATCACACCATCGGAGGGGTGTGTTGATGATATATAGAGAATCATGACTAAGGAGTCATCCCCTTTACCACTTATTTCCTCGAATGACTACTCTTCATGGGGTTGAAGAGGAGAAATGATCTATATAATTCAATCTAGGGATGAAAATTAATCCCATTGACCATTATGCTAGATGATGCAATACAATTACCATTGTTTGAAACTCCCATAACCTTAAATCAACCAATGAGATAGAAATAAGCAAAGTCGACAACATGGAGAAAATACCAACTTATTATTTTGCAAGATTTTTAATCCTCTAATTATAAAACCATTATGATTATCCCTCTTTTATCCAAGTTATATGTAATTATTAAGGAAAGGAAGATTAATGTATGGCTAGAAAGCCACGGAAAAAGAGCTAAATGCCAAGCTAGATTTAGGACTTGTCATTCAACTATGGACCACCTTGTTATGCTTAGGATCATTGTGGAGGAGTGTCATGATAACAAAATCAATCTCCTATGCTTCTTCATTGACTTTAGAAAAGCAGTTGACATAATTCCCATAACTAACCTATGAAATATATTAGAAGAGATAAAAGCTCCTTTCGAGTTGAGAGTTGTTGCGATAAGGCTGTACGAAAATGTTATTAGCAAGTTTAAGAACAATGAGGGTTGGTTGGAAGAAATTAATGGTAATATAGGAGTTAAGCAAGGTTGTCCCCTATCCCCTACCCTTTTTGGCATATGCATTGACAATTTAGAGGGTTGCTTGGAAGAAGCAGGATGTTTCAGCATGTATCTAGTTGGAATAATGATTATCCTTCTTCTTTATACTAATAATATTGTTCTTAGGTGAGGAGTCCCTATGATTTCAATAAGAAACTGAAGGTTCAAAAGGGTTTTCTCTTTAGAATGGGTATGACTGTTAGGGACCTAAACCCCTAACTTCTCATATAGGTAGAACAATATATTTCCATGTAATAAAGGTCAATACTAGTTAATAAGGCCTATTTAATAAATATGAACAAGCCAATGTAAGAAGACCTAATAGAAGATTTCGCTTCTAGAAATATATTCCTCTAGAATGTTATTTAGAAGATATAATTAGTATAAATAAGAGTAGAATGTATGAGAGGGGTTTTTCTTGAGAATTATTGTAATAGATCTCTGCTTTGTTGGAGGTTTCCCCCTCGAAGAGGCAAGTGAACATTGTTTCCTATCAATAAAGGTATTATTTTGGTATTGCGGTTCCATATATTCTGTTGTTCTACTGCTATATAACTATTCTTTGTTGTTATTCCGCCGATATTCACTACAACATTTATGTTTTCTGCTATTATAATAGATCTGGTGCCTGATAAGTGGTATCATAGCACTTTCCTTGGCAGGATTTGTGGGTTAATTTTTTTCCAGGGTAGAGATGTGTTTTGACGTCTTTAATCTACAAATATTTGTCGTTCAACGCATAGATCTGTGGTCGGGGAAACATACACACAAGAAATACAAGAGGTACTTAATCACACATCTGTTGGCCATCCTTGTAAACCGTGTTGGTAACCCTTTGAGTGGTAGCGCATCAAACAACACCTATATACAGACTTGTTCTTCCACGTACCTATGTTATATCAGGAGATCCCCTAGCTATCCTGAAACCCACCATAGATCAACCGATCAACCGCCTGAATGCTATAGTGCCACAAAGAACAATACTCAAGAAGATACTCTATAGTACCTGGGTAGTCGGGTAGTACGACTAAGGGTATGGTCTAGCCTCCTTAGTTAGTGCCCTGAGATATTGGGCCGAGTACTATTGTTGGACCTTGCATGTATATCAGAGAGATATAACACAGCGAAAACCCTTGTCTGTAGGCACCCTGAAAACCCTAACCCTTGGGAAGGAAACCAAACAGAAAATGAATAGAGCAAATCTATTTCCATGCAACCTTTCCTTCGACATTTGGGTTGCAAAAATTACAAACAGAAAAGGAACAAAGAATATCTATTGCCCTGCAACCTTTCCTACTGCATTCGAGTTGCGAAAATCAATATACATTTATTTCCTTTTTTTCTGTTAAGAATTTGGACATTTCGATACTACAATATTATTCAGATATACATAAAACCCTAGCAAAAAAATACAAAAAAAGAAAAAAAGAAACAAAGGAAAGAAAAGAAAAGGAAAGAAAAAGGGAAAAAGAAGAGGAAAAGAGCAAAAAATATGGGACCTTCCAATACCTTTATTTGAGACATATCTCATTAGATTCCCCTTTTCACTTGGATCGTTTTGACACCTATCATTTTTAACTTTTTTTTTTACCCCCCAAACCCTTATTTTATATCTATCTCCCCCTTTTCTCCCTGATCGTTGTGATACCTATCATTTTTAACCTTCCCACACCCTTATTTGACACCTATCTCATTGAATTGCTCTTTTCACAATGAACACACTCATATACATAATTTTTTACTCTTTTTCCATGGTCCCACTTCCCCTCCACTCAAGGCCAACACTCACAACCAATAATTCCTTCACCTGTAAGATGAATCCAAACAACACAAGGTAGACATCCAAAGAATGACCTCTGAAATTGCTTCCAATAATTCTCACTTGGACACCTTCGAGGCCAAAGTTATCGACAAATTGGTAGAGGTTAAGGGTGAATTTTCCTCCTTCACCCAGTGGTTGAAACAATCCCTTGGCTCTCCCTCCCTTAAACAACCTTTCCACTTTGAAGGTGAAAAATCTTCCCATAATATGGTCCTTCATTCCAATTCCCTTCCTTGTGACCCCCACCTTCCCCGAGTTGAAGTGAACAAATTTGACGGATTTGATCCCACTGGTTGGGTCACTCAAATGGAACATTATTTATCCTTGCATGGAATTACTAATGATTTGGAAAAACTTCGTTATGGTGTCCTCTATTTGGATCCAAAACGTTGGCAATGGTGGCAATGGCGTAGAAAGACACGTCAGGGGTATGTTGCTTGGACTTAGTTTGTCCCATCCTCATGGATTTTAAGGAATTAACCATGCAATTCCAACAGGTGGGACAACAAATTCCTTGAGATCATCAATTCCCATCGAATGGAAATGCTCCTCAAAAAAGGTCATTCCAACATTATTTCCCAACTCCATTCTATTCAAGCAATTGAGACACCTGTGGTGCTTCCTGACCTCCAATGTATCATCTCCAAACAACAAGCTATTTTTTCCACTCCCTAGGGACTTCCTCCTTCTTGTGGTGTTCATGATCATTCCATTCCTTTCATACTCGACAATCTTCCTCCCAATGTTTTCCCTTATCGTCATCCCTTCGCCCAAAAGAATGAAATTGAGAAAATTGCTCGAGAATTTCCAGCTGCAGGTGTTATCCTCCCTAGTACTAGCTCCTATTATTCCCTTGTGGTCATGGTACTAAAAAAAGAAGGTACTTGGCGTATGTGTCCTGACTTTTGTGCCCTCAATAAACTCACCATCAAAGACAAATTCCCAAATCCTGTCATTGATGATCTCTTGGATGAATTAAGTGGTGCTCAGTATTTTACTAAACTTGATCTACGTTCTGGCTACCACCAGATACATATGCAAGAGAAAGACATTCCTAAGACTTCTTTTTGCACTCATGAAGGTCACTATGAATTCTTAGTCATGCCCTTTGTCCTATGTAATGCTCCCTCCACTTTCCAAAGTCTCATGAACCATGTTTTCCGTGATTTTCTCCATCCTTTTCTCCTAGTTTTCTTTTATGATATTCTCATCTATAGTAAAACTTGGGTAGACCATCTTACCCATGTGGATCAAGTTCTCAGTCTACTCTCTCAGCACCAATTTTTTCTCGAGAAATATAAATGTTCCTTTAGAGCTTCGGAAGTGGAGTACTGTTGGATTATGAGAGGGGGGTGAATCAATGATAGCGTAATTAGAGTCTTTTTTCTCCAAATAATCCAAGTGTTATATCAATGTAGAATTATTATCCAATAATGAGAAATAAGAAATGAACAATCACACACATACACAGTACACCAGTGTTTTACGTGGAAACCCAAATCGAGAGAAAACCACATAATGTTTTTTCTTATATTTCTTGAAGAATTACATTCATTGGAAGCACCAACTTCCTTTGTTTTACAACTGCAACTGGAAGGAGGCTCCAACCTCCTATTTTCTCAGGCTACAACCTGAGAGAAGCTCCAACTCCCCAATTCTCTAGCTACAACCAGAAGGAGGCTACAACACTCTATGTTCTCCAGATACAACTGGAAGGTGGCTACAACCACTTGTCCTTGCCCCGTCCAATAGCCCTGGCGTATAAGTAGAATGATGGAACTAATGTCAACTTGTAACTGTGAGATATATTGTTTTACAACTATATCAACCTGTACCACTGACCTGTATCCAATCTGTACAACTTCCCTATAATCAACCTGTACTTGAACTGAACATGTATCTACAAAAATACAACAGGTATGGGACCTATAGTGCTGCAGCCCGCGTATGTATGTTCCCTCTCTGTTATGCAGCCTACGTATGTATGCGTCCTAACTATTATGCAACTACGTATGCCTTCTAGAACTAGGGTTTCCTTTTACTTGAAAACTTCTGACCCTCTGTAACTTCTTTCACATAGATCTGTAACCTGTCACCGTATCCAAACTATAACTTTACCATGTGCATGCATTCTCATACATAACATTCACTCAAGACAAATATGTCTCTCTCTAGTCATGTGCCATATAGGTGTGTGAAATCATGAACACGTATACTTTACTTCACATGATCTTAGTCATCAAACCCTTTCTGATATTCAACCTCTCAAAACATCAACAAATACAAGATATCAACCATGTACCATAAAAACCCTTAGCCATATGCCAAGAAATACAAGATGTGCCTCAACAAGAAGTATCAATGATAAATATACCAGCATTGTATTTATGTAGATCTGACTTATGCAGAATATCCCATGTACCCACTAGTCTCTCTAGGGAGAATCTTCAAATCTCCATTGCCATTTCTCATGCATACATCAAAATCCAACTATTCATAGAAATAAGACATGCATTTTGAACCAATGGATGGATCTGATGTATCTGAGCACTTTAGAACTTCTTGGGAGATTGATCTCAGAATCTAGAACCTCTGCATCTTCATCTTCTCAAGTTTCCATGGATTTACCAACATGTACTCAACCTATACACAACCAGCCCGTGTACATACACACCCTATACACAGATAGCCCGCACACATGTACTCACCCTATACACAGCCAACCCATGTATGTACGCACCCTATTCACAGACAACCCACGTACATGTACTCACCCTATACATAGACAACTTGCGTAGGCCTCAAAAAATAGGGTTTTTTGTATTCGCTGTAATTCCGAGAATTTCGGCGCTTCCCTTCGTGCTACCTCAGACATTCACCACTTCATATGTATCCACAAGTATTTACAATAAGACTTACACAAGAAAATAGATATACAATATATACAAGTGTGTTTTTAGTGAGTGAGCTTTGCCTCCTATTTATATATTCATGTAGCCTTACACTTTCCTTATTTTAGGGCTTCTTCATTTAAAATAATTTCTTTTGCAAAGCACTTTGACCCTTGGGGGCTTCTATAAGACTTATGAGGGGTTCTCCAACTTCATAAGGTCATAACTCTCTAACCGTGAGGAGTTATGTGACGTTCCACATACCACCGGAAATGACATGACTAGCACTATCCATCTAGGATAGTTTTAATGACAAATTCATTGTCCTTCATATAATTATTCCACAATTAATCATGGGTTCTCTCACTCCGCAAAGCGTCTTCCCATGAGGGATTTCACCATAAGGGGACCACTTTGGAGTTCATCCATCTTTACTTATTATCAACCATGACAAGATGATAATGAGTCATCTTTACATCAAACAAACTTGGGTCCATTGCCCAAACCTTTGTGCTACATGGCTTTCTTCAAGGGTTGACATCAATGACAACCAACCTTAATCAACAAGTACTTGGGTCGTATTTTCGAAAAGGATGGTGTAATGGTGGATCCTAAGAAAATTGAAGCTATGCAGGATTGGTCATGCCCAAAAAATCTCAAGATATTGTGTGGTTTTCTGGGTTTAACAAGATATTATCACAAGTTTGTTCATAATTATGGAAAAATTGCAGTGCCTCTTATTGTTCTCCTTAAAAAGAATTCTTTCGCTTGGACTCCAACAGCTGATCAATAATTTCAAGCATTGAAAGAAGCCATGTGCACAACACTTGTCTTTCCCCTTCTTGACTTCACAAAGACTTTTGTACTCGAATGTGATGCCTTCGAGAAAGGCATTGGCACAATACTCATGCAAGAGGGTAGACCCTTGGCCTTCACTAGCAAACAACTCTCAAAGTGACATCTTGGCCAATCAATCTATGAAAAGGAAATGTTGGCTATTCTGCATGCTGTGGATCTCCGACGTCCTAATCTCTTGGGGAAACGCTTCCAAATTAAAGCCGACCATCAGAGCCTCAAGTATTTCCTAGAATAGAGGATTTCATTCTAGGAGCAACAAAAATGGGTGAGCAAGCTATTTGGATATGATTATGAGATCATTTATAAGAAGGGAAAATAAAATGTAGTGGTGGATGCTCTATCCAAAAACTACAAAGAAGAAGGATCTCTTTTTTCCCTTTCTTTCATTGTACCAGATTGGCTCCAAGCTATTCGCTAGGAATGGTTGCAAGACACAAAAACTTCTCAATTGATCCAACAAGTGCAAGACAATTCTCCAGTTTCTCAAGCATACTCTTGGCACAATGACGCGCTTTTCTACAAAGGCCACCTATATTTAAGCCGACAGTCGCAACTTAAATCCATTGTGCTTTATGAGCTTCATGCTTCACCCACAACAGGGCATTCCGGGTTTACCAAAACATATGAGTGGTTTAAACGTTCTTTTTTCTGGGGTGGTATGAAACAATACATCCGCACCTTTGTGGTTGAATGTGATGTCTGTCAATGCAACAAGGGGTAAACCATCAAGGCTCCAGTCACACTACAACTACTTCCGATTCCACCAAATATTTTGAGGGACATTTCAATGGATTTCATTGTGGGATTACCTAAACATGGAAATAAGTCAGTCATCATGGTGGTAGTTGATCTCCTTTCCAAATATGCTCATTTTTGTGCTCTTCAACACCCATTCACAACATCCACAATGGCTCATATTTTCATGGATCATATTTTCAATATTCAAGGCATGCCTCATTCTATTGTATCTGACAAAGATCCAACTTTCACCAACAATTTTTGGCAAGAACTATTCAGGCTCTAGGGCACACAATTACATCTCAGTATTGCTTATCACCCACAAACTGATGTCCAAATTGAAGTTGTCAACAAGTGTTTGGAAACATATTTGAGGTGTTTTGCATTTGATCGACAACATCAGTGGGCTTAATGGTTACCCCTAGCTGAATGGTGGTGTAACACATCTTACCATACTTTTACCCGCATGACTCCTTTTGAAGCAATATAAAAACAAAATCCCCCATCAGTTATTTCCTACATACCAGGGATCTCGAAGGTTCACCAGGTTGACAAAACTCTTATAGTCAGTGCTTCCATTCTCAGTGCTCTCAAAGAAAATTTGTTCATGGCTCAGAATCGTATGAAACAACAAGCAGATCAAGGACGT
This sequence comes from Picea engelmannii, assembly GCA_009831015.1. Classification (NCBI taxonomy): domain Eukaryota; kingdom Viridiplantae; phylum Streptophyta; class Pinopsida; order Pinales; family Pinaceae; genus Picea; species Picea engelmannii. The sequence goes on from ML779384.1 coordinate 30,367, forward strand.
TCAAAATGACAATTTTCTATAGGAGACCAGGTGTTTCTTCATCTATAGCCTTACAAGCAGACTTCACTCAAAGCTTAACACTGTCAGAAGCTTGCTCCCAAATTTTATGGTCCTTATACCATTCTCAAACACGTGGGACCAATGGCCTATCAGATAGCTCTTCCCATTCATTCTAAGATCCATTATGTTTTTCATGTCTCATGCTTAAAGAAGGTGATTGGAACTAAGTGCCAAACTCAAACCAATCTTCTGGAGTTGGATTTTGAAGGTTCCATATGGTCACATCCATAGTAAGTCTTGGACTGGTGTGAACGTCATCTCCGTCAGTGCACCATCAAGGAGGTGTTAGAGTAGTGGAAAGATACAACTCCGGAATATGCCACTTGGGAGACGACAACTATTCTCTAGGAATTTCCTCATCTCAAGCCTTGAGGACAAGGCTATTCTTCAAGGGGGAGGGCATGTTAGGGACCTAAACCCCTAACTTCTCATATAGGTAGAATAATATATTTCCATGTAATAAAGGTCGATACTAGTTAATAAGGCTTATTTAATAAATATGAACAAGTCAATGTAAGAAGACCTAATAAAAGCTTTTGCTTCTAGAAATATCTTCCTCTAGAATGTTCTTTAGAATATAGAATTAGTATAAATAAGAGTAGAAGGTATGAGAGGGGTTTGTCTTGGGAATTATTGTAATAGATCTCCGCTCTGCTGGAGTTTTCCCCCTCGAAGAGGCAAGTGAACATTGTTTTCTATCAATAAAGGTATTATTTTGGTATTGTGGTTCCATATATTTTGTTGTTTCACTGCTATATTACTGTTCTCTATTATTATTTCGTCAGTATTCACTACAACATTTCTTTTTTCTGCTATTGTAATAGATCTGGTGCCTAACAATGATTGTTAACACTAACAAAACAAAGGTTATGATAATCAAATCCAAAAATATCACTTATGCTAATTTCATGTATGAAAATCATACAACTTGGAGGAAGTCACTTCATTCAAATATCTCATAATCAATCTTTATCACAAGATCAATTGGAACTATAACATCGAGAAAAGGATAAACAAGGGGTGGAAAGGTTGTTATGGAATTGAAAATAGTTGTACATCATTGGAACTCTGGCTTTGGGGTAAAAATGAACTGATCCTTTAGATTCTTGTCACTCCTATTATCTTATGTGGTTGTGAAATTAGGGGTTACAACATCTCTAGAGAATTCTGGATAAAGATTGAGCAAATCCAAAAGTGTTTTATAGCTTCTAATCTTAAAATTAAAGGGAAACACACCTTATCCTATTCTCCGTATAGAAGAGAGTATTTTCCCCATTGAGAGCATATATTTGACTAGGTACTTAATGTACAAGAACAATATAAACACCATGGAAGACAAGAGGCTTCCTAAAGTTGCTTGGAAATCCAGTCAAAACCATCTGCGACTCAAGTGGGGTTGGCATAAAGATGCCAAGTCTTGGATAAATAATTGGGGATTGAGGAAGAGGTCACTTCGCAAAATAATGTTAATACTAAAAATATTATTACATCTAAATTTAAGAATAAATTATGGTGTGATAAAAAATTAGAGAATAAGAGAAAATTAAGATACTACGAGGAGGACTAGGCATCTAGTTTATCATTTTGATAGCTATGTCTTAATTATTGTTAGTTATGATAAACAATATCTTTGTTTTTGGAAGGTAAATATAATGGCCAACCTGGGCCAGACTCAATGGACTAATGATCTATTTTTTTTGTTGTTGGTCTGGTTTCCTTAGTGGAAGACCAACAACCATAGTTATTGTACAATTATTGTTTTTGCTTTGTTTAATACAAATTTCTACCCTAGCTTACAAAAAAAAAGATACTATGAGGAGGTGATCAACCCTAACTTAGAAGATCAAAATAGTCTCTTTGTTTTAACTAGCATAAAGAAGAAAATCACATCACTGAAATAAAAATAAAATCTTACAATCTCCATACTGAAATAGGGTGTTGGAAAATTCTTCAAACATCACAGGTCGAAAGAATTTGTCATCATTGTGACACTAAGAGGGTTGAAGATGAAAATCACTCTCTCTTAGAATGTCCTTCATACACCCACATTAGATATCAATTTCAAAATATTTGTTGCAACATCGACCTTCTAACCTTTTAACTCATCAAAACTATGGTGATTTAGGAATGCTTCTCTTAAATATTTTCAAACACATAAATAAAGTTCTAATCAAAACAAGTAATTCCTTACCCTTTTTTATGGTCCAATGGATCAATGTTGGTCTCAATGGACATTAATAACTGATGGGTTTTAACTAGCGTAAAGAAGAAAATCAACATCGCTTAAATAAAAACAAAATCTTACAATCTTCATAGTGAAATAGGGTGTTGGAAAATTCCTCAAACGTCACGGGATGAAAGAATTTGTCATCATTGTGACACTAAGAGGGTTGAAGATGAAAATCACTCTCTTTTAGAATGTCCTGCATACACCCACATTAGATATCAATTTCAAAATATTTGTTACAATATCGACCTTCTAACCTTTTAACTCATCAAAACTA
>ML779384.1:37628-66047 GCA_009831015.1 Picea engelmannii
ATGTTGCAACCACACTATTCACCATTCTAATACATATAAAGTACTTGTCCTTCAAAATTGACATAAGCAGGTTCAAATCTTGTGCATGGCAATCTATTTCTACATGTTCATTAAAAAAAATAAATTCATAACTAATACTATATATATATACCCTAACATAGTCACCTAACAACAAACAAACTTTAAAAAACATGTGACAAAACTAGAGAGAATGCTTGGTTATCCTCTTCTTTCATCCCGCATGAATTCAACTTCAATTCAATATTGACAAAGTTATGCTCCATAGGCTCCATTTGCACATATGTTAAACGTTGTTGTATTGTTTCATCTTCTTTGTTGCCCGAAGAACCTACAGATAATTGAGCCATTGAAAGTGCCATTGTTTGCATGTTATCCATGTCAACAACCTTATGCTTGAGGATGACACACTCAACTTGCAAATCGACAATTTGTTGCTTTTGATGCTGCACAATTTCCATCAATAAGACAATTTCACCATCTCTGTTTACCTCTTGGTTCTACACTTGGTCTGCTACATAGGAAATTGTTTCTTTGTTTCCTGATATATATACTTCCTAACATATGAGAATTTTCTTAATTCCCCCCATCTCACAAATTGGGCAATGATCCACATGTCTATGAGCTATTGTTAGTTCTAGACTCACACCTAGAAACTGAACCATCTTGTATCCTTCCACTCTTCCACTTAACAAGTTATCACCAATTACACAACCAATAACAAAGTGTTGCACACTTACCCAGAGTCTTTGATTCCATAGGCTATGCACCATAAAAAAACTCAATTCTTCCTACTAATAGTAGCAGAGCCCCCAAACTAATTACAATATCCTTCGGTTTTAATCCCCACGAATTATAATGTAATTGTGTAAATGTGAATTAGGCTGGTGAACCGATATAATTGGGTCAAAGAGCTTGTATTAATTAATATGGTTGAGGGTCGAACTATGTATTATGTACATTGAAAAAAAAATAAAAATCGTTGGTTGCAATACAAGACGGATGGAAATGATGGGGGGCTATGATTCCACAAGAGAGGGGGATGAAGGGAAGTCCAAGGGAAAACCCATGTCACTTATCTAAGTTAATGCATCTTTACCATCTAATCCTTCTTTGACTTATCAAACACTCAATCATTGAATGCATGTATTAGGTTGCGTGAGGAAGCTAGTTATTGAGAGCACGGGCCTAAGTACAATCAACCTTGGGAAATGTAAGGGTCAACATGCATTGAAGAAAAGGAAATTCGAATGGGAAAAGAGGAGAGTTTTTACTTGCTGATTTTGGAGACTAAGAGGGGAGTTGGGTGCTAAGAAGAGTGCCAACCATGATAGCCATGGAAATACAATTTATTGGGTTGTGCTTCATGATGAAAATGAGGCTAGGTGCTTGTAACAACTGGGAGGAGTTGTGAGATTAAGCTGAGAATGAGGTTGTGTGCCTATTATTGGATTTTCCTATTGAGGAAATGGCTCAAGAGCCATGAGAAGGTTGTTGTGAGCACTCCAACGAAATAGATGAGAGTTCCTAGAGTCCCTATCTAAGAGATTTCATGGCCAACCGAATGCATTGGAGAATTGGAGGGAAGTGGGAAGGCTCGAGGGAATGCATGGTAGAGAAGGGGGATCCCATTCCTTGGTTTGTGTAGGTTGTGGGGAAAGAGAGACGGTGGATTAGAGTTTTTGTTGGAGTGAAACTTGGGTTTTGGGATGTTGAATGTGGAGAATGGAAAGCCAAGAGGGCTAGACCTCCTTGTGGACTCATAGCACCCTTAGCGCAGTCATGGCTTCTTGTTGAGAGAAAATGCACAACAAGCCTATGGATGGGATGGATGTCCCCTATAAGTAGCCAGTTAGTTCAACAATTTAAAAGATAAGTTTCTATTGTGTTATATATGCTTATTCTTCCATCTATATATGCTTATTTGAATTCTAATGTGTTTGCTAATTATATGCATTCATGGTTTTTACTATATTGTTAATTGCATGTGAATTTTATGGACATACTGCTCGATGTTTAATTTATTTGCATTGGGGAATTTTAATTTTGTATTCAACATGCAAGGGTATTTTACACTACCACCCCATCCACCAGTGTTGTTAAGAAAGACCCAACACATAAGATTAATTCCACTTGCAATGTGACGAACCTCACAACCATTGCATGCACAAAGTTCTCCCACGCTCACAGAATTGAAGGTGAGAACTAACAAGATCAACGATAAATTACTTTGCAAGAGGAAGCAAGGGAGTTTTGAGCCAAAACAGACCCCAAATTGCATCTAAAGGATTGACTTCTGGAGTGCAACAGGCATCAATCATCGAAGAAATGAATGAAAGGTGAAGAGAATACGGGTAAACTTTGTGAGCCTCACGGGTAACAACTAGTGCCCACCATCATCCTCTTATCATGTATCTCTTCTCTCTTTGGTGACTCCATGATTCCACTACCCATGAAGTAAGGTCAAATGGTTCGTGTAGTGTTGTCCAAGATTTGATTTTGACATATTTTAATAATAAAAAGTTTGTTCTATATATTTAAAAAATATGTTATTATTATTATCGTTATTATTTTATTTTATTTTATTTTTTTAATGTGTATTATATTAGTAAAATATTTAATGTATTTTGTAATATTTTATTTTGAAATTTTTTATACTAAATGTTTCTCCATATTTATGAATGGTATATTTAATATTCTATCATTGTAAATTAGTGTGTTTAATTGAAGGTGATTCAAATTAGGGATTTATCGGCACAAAATTAGTCAAATACCCAAAAACATTAGCAGATACTTATTGAGTTAACCCCTTGGAATTTTGTGTGTGTGTGTGTGTGTTCCAAGAAAGAAGTCACAATTTCCTTTATTTTGAGAAGAAACATTGAAATTACATTTAGCAAGATGTCTGTAGACACTAAAACCAAATGGAAGAGTACTAGAATTAGTTCTCTAAAACAAAAGTCTATGGAAAGTCGATCTATGAGCTCTACCATTGTATCTATCAACTGAAAATCAAGTAGCTAAGAAGCTATAGATCAAACAAAGTCTCAACAAAGAAACTATAGAATAAGACTATACCATTTTTGGCTAGTTAATAACAGAGCTAGATTAAAGGAACACATGGTGTCTATTCAACCAAAAAACCCAACACCTATACACAATTTGTCTAGCAGAAAAAACATCAATCTTGGACTCCCTAGACTTTGTGATCTCCATTAACCCTGCTCGCACATTCACATCCCTTTTGGAAATACCATCATCAGTTACATTTAATTCACAAAAAATATGATAGCAGAAGAAATGATCTAGCCTTGCCCAGATGCTCTTTAAGCTTCCTAATGAATGCTTCAACCTCGAGTTTAGTTTCCTATTGTATATTGATAGCCAATTGATGACCAATTAAGAGTCACTGAAGATTTGTAAATAACGACAACCTCTCTCCATAATAATATCCATTGGGAAAAGCACCGCCTTAACCTCTACTAAATTGTTAGAGTCAAAACCTAATCAATAGGAAAAAGAGACCGAAATATAGAATGAAAGATGCAAGATACCACCTGCCCCACATTTACCAATGATTCCCTTAGATGCATCATCGAAGTAGCCCCATGACCCAGACTTTGCAATGTAGACACAAGTAATCCACCATGGGACCTTCACAATAATCATCTTCCTAAAACCTTAAAAAGCATATCTAATTCTTAAAAACACTTCAAGTACAAAAATCACCACATCTTGTTCCTTGCTTTCCAAATATCCCAACACACAAGAAGGGGAAATACGTCAAATATTACCGGTATTTTTGTCTCACTGGAGTTTGTGAATCTCCATTAGGGAGTCTCCTCTCCATCTACCAACCCCTACGATAAGAGTAATGATTGTATCCCAAACCTCCAATAAAAAATGGTGTCCAATTGGCATAGCATAGTTACTGACCTAATGAGAATTGTGACCTCAAAATGAGAACTCTAACCCTAAATACCCAAATTTTTGGGTCAAAAACACCAAAATCAACCTTTTAAAATGAAAAGTGGTGCTCCTAAGATCACCCCCATTTTTTCTGGGTTAGAATTACAATATTTTGCCACCATGGCCTTAAATCCCTGTAAAGTTGTAAACAAAATCCTTAAAATCGACCCCCGAAAACAAAAAGTGGTGCTCCTAGCATCACCCCCCCCCCCCCTTTTTTTTTTTTTGGGGGGGGGGGGGAGGTTAAAATTACAACCGGGTTGAAATCGTGGCCTTGACAACTAATATTGTTCCGAACAGAAACCTTAAAATCAAGCTCCAAAATGAAAAGTGGTGTTGGTAGTATCACTCCCTTTTCTTCAAGGTTAACATTACAACTTGTTTGAAACTATGGCCTTGACAATCAGTATTGTTGCGAACAAAAAACAAAACCAACCTTTGAATCCAAACATGATGCTACAAGTAGCACATTTGTTTTTTTAAGCTTAAACAAAATTTTTGAGGCTATGACCTAAAAGATTGACACTATTGGGAACAAAATAATTAAATAATAATAATAATAATAAAAAAAAAAAACAAATATACAATTAAAAACACAACAACAATAATAATAAAATAAATTAAAATAAATCAAACATATTTATTTTGGAAAAAAAAATAAATCAAACATTTTAGATAAAAAAATAATAATATTAAAAAACTCATTTTTTTTAAAATATGTGTTAAAAAAGATTAAAAAATAAAATAAAATTTTAAAACTATAGATTTTTTAAATTTATATATATATATATATATATATATATATATATATAAATATAAATTTCAAAAAATTTAATTTTAAAATTACATAAAATAAAATAATAATAAAAAAATACAATATTTTTCCAGGGAAAAGGAAACTTAAAAAAAAAAAATTGAAAAAAAAGGAGTTTGTGGAGGGGGTGATTCTCAAAATCACCTCTGTACCCACAAACCCCCTTTCCCCTGTATCCCCACTGCACCCCATAGGTTGACGCTCGTCTTGTGTGGCGACGTGGAACGCAGTGCATGATGGGTAGGTCAAGGCAAGGCATGGGCGATTTGTGGGGGCCACGCGGGGAGGGAGGGAGGGAGGTGGCGGGTGTGGGTGACCGAGGGACTATTCTTTAAATTTGTTTAAAACAAATTATTTTTAGTTTTGTTTTATTTTTATCTATTTTTTAAATTTTTTAAATTTGTTTTTTTTTTTATAATTTAAAAATTATTATTATTTTTTATAATTATTTGTTTTTTTAAATAGTTTAAAATTTAAATTATTATTATTTTATTTAAAATTAAAATAAAATTTTATATTATATATATATATATTATTTAATTGTTTTTTATTTTTTAATTTGAGTTTTTTTTTCTTTTCAAAAAATTATTATTATTATTATTATTATTTTTTAAGTGAGTTTAGGAAGCCATATTACTGAAAGGAATATGATACAAAAAGTGTGGATCTTGGTCTTGCTTAGAAGGAAACTAGATCAGGGGGTCCCTAGTTGAGTAAGTTGATAGTAATGGGGGATGGTCCTGGTCTGCCACCATGGGAAACCAGACCAGACCTTCTATGTTTAGTTTGAGAAAAAAATCATACATAAAAGAAGAAACTTAAACATCCAGCTAACCTGGCATAGACCTGGCCTTACTGCCTATGGACTACCAAATCATTAATCCAGAATTATGAAGTGTTTCTACACATGGGGGTGCTCCTTCCTGCCATCCTCCTGGCTCTTGTTGTCTTCCTTCTGGGAGGTCGTGTGAGTCTTCCTGATTTGAGTTGGTGTACCGTGTCCATCAATAGGCGTGATGTCCATGTGATGGAAATAGAGTAGGTAGAGGTGGAACTGGGCTGCCAACCACTCCAGCTTGCATTTTTGGTCTTTCTCTACCTCAACTAAAAATTTGGTAATGGTTTCCAGACCGTTCATGCGCCGCAAGATCTCATCCAACATTGTCTTGTTTTCCCTGTTATCCTCCTGCCTAGCTTCTTCCCTTTCTGAAATCACTTTCCCGATCATCATCTTAGTTAGCCAAGCCATCTCCACCGTTTTGTGGTAGAGGCTTTCCCTAGGTTGCATGGCCCCCGAATCAGTTACCCAGTTCGCTTCCTGTACCAAAGCTTCCAGTGCTTTACCTTTGCGTTTGTTCTTTAGTTCCTTTTCCCACCTAGTGATGGTTGCCTTCCCCTTTGGCGCAACCGGAGTTTGAAAGGTGCCCTCCACATCTTTCACTAGCTATTTCATTCTTGTTCCCCGCCGTGAACTGTTCGGGACTTCCTTCCTAGGGGGGTTTCTTTTCCTGTGCGTTTTCTTTAGTTGCGCCATCCTGCTTTGCCTGCCATAGCTCATTTTCTGTTTACTCAGCCTATGCTTCACTTCACATGTATTCTCCATTTCCCCGCCCTTGACTCTATAATAATCCCTACTATTGCACTCCCTCTGATTGTGTGTATTTCTATTGTCCCTCTTCTTATTGATCTTCCCCCTTTGCGAGCCCGTCCTTTCAGTGTTGGTTTGCTCGCGGTGATGAGCGCTTTCGTCAGTTCCCTGTTATGGCTTGTATGATCATGATGGGTCATCCTTTGTCCCTGTGTGATCACTGCCCTTGTTTGCTTGTGATCCGACTGTGCTCCTCTCCGTACCTGTACTTGGATTGGTGGATCGATCCTGGTTATCATCAACCCCTCATGCCTTACATCATTCGTTGTGTGTGACTTGCTACCTGGCCTTTCACTCGTGCTTTCCCCACACCTCTTACTGGCGTACTAGCCTTGCTTCCAGTCGTTCGTCTACTACTTATTGTGATCTTTCTTGATAATTGGTGGCAGAGTGTTAAGCACTCCTATTCGGCCTGGGGCCCGCATACCTTCCGAGAGGTCTTGCGATGTCCTCCTCGATATGGCCTTCCATGTTTAAACTTCACGATATTTTTCCGCAAGGTGGTTGCAGTCTGTTCTAAGTTGCCCATTCAGAATGTTGATTCAGGTATCATCTAGTTCCAGGCCTTCCTTGCCAACCCCGTCATTGGCAAGCCTGTCCGCTAGAGCATTCACTAACCTGCGCACCCAACGCAACTCCACTGTATTTAAAGTTCTCAAATGCTCTTGGATTTTCTGTAGGGAGTGTGCAAGGCGCCAGTGGCGCTGAACCTTGCCCACTTTGGTGTCATTTTGGAGTCTTTTCACCGTGTTCATAACCAGGGTGGAGTCACCTTCCACTATGGTGTTTTTCATCCTTTCGCGACTCAAGATTTCAAGGCCCAGTTCCAAGGCTCCAAATTCCGCCGCGTTATTGGTTGAGTTTCCCATGCTCCCATGCGTACAGTTGGATGATGTTGCCACCACTGTCTCTGATCACTCCATCTGCCCCTGCCACTCGTGGATCTCTTTTTGTCGCCCAATCAAAATTTAGTTTGAGGAACCTTGACAGAGGGGGAGTCCAGTTGCAGGCTTCTATCCGGAGTTGCGGGTTGCGCCCTACAGGTATGTTGTTGCACCAATATTTTAGATGGAAAAAATCTAGGATATGAGAGTCTTGGTCTGTGAGTCGCGCTTTCTCCGTATTGCAGTGGCGACTCTGCACCATTTCTCTTATTTGAGAGACTATTGCCTCCTTTATCCTTTCTACCAGTATGTTTTCATTCCTGAAGATGCATTGGTTTTGTTCTTTCCAGATTGCCCAGATGATCATCCCCGGCGTTAGATTCCAACAAAGGTTCACCATTTCATTTTCGCTGTAGCCCTCATTCCAGTTGTTGATAGTTACGCTGATGTTCCCCCAAATCCTATTGGATTGGCGGAAGATGCATGCCGCCCAATCCCAGATGTCTGTTGTATAACTTCATTCGTCGAGGAGGTGGTTAGTTGTTTCCTCCGTGAATTGACAGATATTTTGATTTTGAACATTAGAATTCGGTTAGTTGTTTCCTCTGTGAATTGTTTCCCAAGTTAGAATTCGGTTATGTAGAACTAGCCATTTGAACATTTTGATTTTTAGCCATTGGGGGATTTTCGAAATCTTTTCCCACTGTTGCTCTGAATTTTCTTGGTCCTGGACCGCGATGTAATACCGTGCTTCTTTTAAGTTGAATTCACCCCCATTTTTCCTACCCCACCTCAATTGGTCCTCTTCTTCCGAGACGCCAATTTTCCTTTTCCCCAATTCCTCCTCCACCTCTTTCGTTATTGTTTCGATCCATGCTATGTTTTGTGGACTAAGTTTGTCCCAGATCCTCCATCAGGCGCTGCCATCCTGTTGCTTCCAGTAATGGTGGATTTTTGTTTTACCTTGCCCGATCATTTCCTATTGAAGCTCCTCCCTGTCCGGATTTTCCATTTTGGGTTCATGTTGCCATGCGTCCTCCCAAAACCTTGATGTTCTACCATTTTTGACTTCCCAGAAGATGTGTTTCTGGATCTAGTTCTTGTTGCACCAGGTGAGATTCCAGATGGTTGATCCCTCCCTTGTGCCCATGAACTGAATTTGCTCTTGATCGCTGATGTTCAGGGCATACTTGGCCTTCTAGAAGTTTACCCACGACACCGATTTGTCTTTTACCCATCTCCACCAGAGCTTTTCCCTGTAGACTTCATTGGTTACCTGTGGGTCTTGTAACCCTAGGCCGCCTTTGATTTTTGGTCTGCATACCTTATCCCAGGTCACCAGGGCCCATTTCTTTTTATTTTCTGTGCCTCGCCATATGAAGTCTCATTGGATGGATCTTATCTTTTGTAGAATTCCTTTGGGGGTCGGGAACACTGACATCATATATGCCATAATTGCTTGTAGAACCATTTTGGTAAGGACAATCATTCCGGCCAGGTTTAGGGCTCCGTATGTCCAATTTTTTACCCTCTCCTGCAGTTTGCTGATAACTTCTTCCCATGCAGCATTTTTGCAGGCTTTGTCTGTCATGGGTATTCCCAAGTATTTCGTTGGGAGTGTTTTACTTCAAACCCCAGAATGTTGGCCAAGTTTCGTTGAATTGTTGGATTAGTGTTGAAGAAATATATCATGGATTTGGAGTGGTTGATTTCTGCCCCCAAGGCTTCCCCGAAGTCTTATAAGATTCTTTTAAAGGCCTTTGCTTCCTTTACTGTGGGTGTTCCATGGAGTAGGGTATCATCAAAGAACTGTTGGTGTGTGGAGGTTGGACAATTTTCAAAAGGTTTGATGCCCTTTATTTCACTAGCTGCAGTTGCTCTTTTTATGCTTCTGCTTAGCCCTTCCATCATTAGAATGAACAGGAAGGGGGGCAACGGATCCCCTTGTCTTATGCCTCTAGATGGACATAAGGGTTTGGATGGGGCTCCGTTGATTAGTAGTGAGTAGCTTTTCGTTGAGACTAGAGTGACTATCCAGTTGATCCAGTGTTGTTTGAACCCAAAATATTCCAACGTCTTAGCTATGTAGTTCCAACTTATTTTGTTGCAAGCCTTTGCCATATCAAGTTGGATTATCATCCCCCCTCTCCTTTGGATTTTCAATGTGTGAATGATCTCATGGGTGTGGATGATATTATACATGATTTTTCTTCCTTCCACAAAACCCGCCTGTTCCTGTGAAATCAATGTGGGAAGGAGTGGCTTCAGTCTATTGGCTATGACTTTGGAGATTATCTTGCCGACTACATTGCATAAAACTATAGGCCTATAGCGGTATGGGGTCCTAGCTTCATTTTCTTTCAGGATTAGAGTGATCATTGTGGCATTTAAAGATTTCAGGATGGATGTCGATTGCATGGAGTCCTCCACCACCCCGTAAATATCATGCTTAACCACTTCCCAGCAGGATTGGAAGAATTCCACTGTGAAGCCATCCAGGTTGGGGCCTTTCCGTTGGGCATCTCCTGGACTACTTGGTCAAATTCTTCCTTTACGATGGGTTTGCTTAGGCCAACATTTTGATCCTCTGTGACCAACTTGGGGATGTGTTGTATTATTCTTTGTATGGCCTCAGATCTGTCTTGGTTGGGTTCCTGGGATATCCCCTAGAAGTGGTTGACCAGTGTATTCTCAATTTCCTGGTGGGATTCTCTTTCAATCTCGTCCTGATCCCTAATCTTTAAGATTTTGTTATGGGCCCTTCTTGTAATAGTTGTTCTATGAAAAAACTTGGTATTCCTCTCCCCTTCCTTTAACCACCTTATTTTGGACTTTTGGCGCCACATGGTTTCTTCCTGCTTGCATCTTGCTTCCCATTCCTGGGTCATTTGGATGTCATATTTTTTCCGATCCTTTGTGTATCCCTCTTCGATGCAAAATTCCTGTAGCTTCCTCATTCTGTCCTTGATACTCTTTTTCCCTTGGTTTATGTTTCCAAAGACTTCCATGTTCCACTCCTTGATTTTTTGTTTAATGTACTTGATTTTTTTGTAAAGTTTGAACATTCTTGTCCCTTAGTCTAGTAGTTCTTCTCGCCATCATTGGTTGATGTTCTCCTTGAAGGTGGGATGGTCGATCCATAATTTCTCAAATCTAAATGGTCTGTTCTTCGGTGTGGTTTGAAAATTTGCTTCCAGTTGAACTGGCCAGTGTTCTGCTCCCCCCCAAGGGAGGATACTACAGTCCAAAGTTAGTCCCTGCAAAATGATTGATTCCGACACTAAGAATCTGTCTAGCCTTGTGGCTACTTGGTGGTGACCTAATCGTTTGTTGTTCCAGGTGAAATGACCATTGTTGGTCGTGATGTCCACAAGCTCCATTGTGTCAATGAAAGCTGAGAATTCTTCCGCATCTTTGTCCAGTTTCCCAGTGCCCCCTTTCTTCTCAGCGAGTGTAGTGATGATGTTAAAATCCCATGCCATAATCCAATGGAGGTTCTAGGTACGATCCTTTAGATTCTCTAGGTCAAGGAGCAATCTCCTTTTTTCCTCCATCACCTGGGGTCCATACACATTAGTGCATAGAATTTCCACCGTGTTCCCTATAATTTGCATGTTGACAGAAAGTGTGTGTCTCATGGGTTCCGCTACAAGTAGGTTCACTGAATGTGGGTTCCACAGGGTGAGGATACCTCCCGCCATCTGTTGTCTTTCGAAAACCAACATCTTGTACTTACTCCAATAGTTTTTACTAATTGTTTCCGTTTTGTATAAAGTGAATTTTGTCTCTTGAATGAAACATAGGTCAGGTTGTTCCTTAGTCTATTTTTAAGGATTCGTTGCTTTTTTGGGATGTTTAGGCCTCTTATATTCCATGTTATAATCTTCATTTAAACATGTGGGGGGGAATTGGGGAAGATAATTTTAATCTTACCTTCGTTTATCAACAAAGCGCCTAGTTTTTGTAGGGCTACGCTATTTGATTTTCTGCCTTTATTCCTCCATTCCTGCTTGGGTGAGTGTTGTGGATGTCCATTGCCTATTTTGATTACTAGGTGTCCTATCTCTCCATGCATGCGGTTGATCCATATGGATTATGCTTCCTCCCTTAGGAGGAAGAGATATTGAATGCGGTCAAGTTGCTCTGCTGGCACATTGTCGACTCCCTGCCTTTTCCATTGCTCCAGTATGTTCGATAGATCTATTCCTCCCCTTTCCACAATGTCTCTGAGATATGGGTCCTCTATTCCTACCTTGCTTGGTGTCATCTCCAAATATCCGTCTTCTTCCTGCATTGGGGTGTTGGCATCTACATTGCCTCCTTCCATAGGAATTGCGCTACCTCCCTGTTCTCCCTTGTTGCTTGGAATTTCTGTGTTCTCATGAGTTTCTTGTTCACTTTCTTCCTTAGCTTTCGTATTTTCCTTTCCTCCTTATTCCCCTTGGTTGGGTCTGCCTCTTCCTTCTGTTATAATCCTGGCTTTCGACTTGCTTTCTGTTGGGACCTTGCCTTGTCTTTTGTTTCCTCTGCTTTTGTGATTTGGCTTCACAAAACCGTCCTCATCCTGTTATAGCTTGGTGTTTTCCACTTCTTGTTTTTTATTGAAAGGGAATTATCTTAGTATATTTCCATGTTCATGACATCTTCTGCATCGAAACGGGATCTGCTCATAGTGCATTCTTTGTATCATTCTTCATCCCTAAACTCCAGGCTTATGGCTTCCGGGAGCACCCCCAAAACATCCATCTCTATGCAGATCCTTATGTAGGATGTATATATGCCTTTAAGAGTAGCTTTCGATGTCTTGACATATTTTTTGAGCTTGTTCCCTATGGCTTCGAAGGTGGACATTAGCCAGTATTCTAGAGGTAAGGAGTAAAGCCTTAGCCAAACTGGGACATTTTTAAAGGTTTCCTTCTCTTGGGAGAAGTTTTCCTTCCATGGACGCATGTATAGCCCCTCTGAGGCGTGGAAATATGCCCCCCCCTCAAAGACTTTATCCCTGTCCTCCAGGTTCATAAATATTTCTATGAAGAAACCTTTTAAACCCAGGTGGAGTTCCACTTCTCCACTTGGCTTCCAATGGTATTTTATCCAGTTGCACAAAGTTTTTTCTATGGGCCACATGCTCATGAACTTGTAGATCAGTGCATGCATCTTCATATGATCCCGTAAGAGTTGTGTTTGGGGATATTCCAGTATAAAATTGGGTATTAGTGTTGTTTTAGGTTTACATGGGTTGCGCCCATCTACCCCACTGGGGTTCGCTGTTGCTTGCACATCGTTCTGGGATTCTTTGGCTTCTTCCCCCATGCGATCACTTTTTTCTTGGTTTCCCTCTTGATTCTTGTTTGATCCTGAACCTGAGGTGCTTGTCATAGGTTCTTTGAAACCGCCACCTCGTGGCCCTTTCCCTCTGTCCACAAGAACCTTCTTGTAGGAGGTGGTTCCATTCCCTCCCCCTTTGGTCACCATATTGGCTGTTGTTGAGACCATGACTGTTAAAACCTAGCTTGAATTATTCTCCAGAGAACCAGTTCAGAGAAATATCATAATTTAGGAACATAAACTTCAAAAATGTATGCAGGCTTGGCCCAATTAACATTTATTCCACAAATAGATCATGTCCTTTCTCAGGTTTGAGCACAAGACCTAACCTTCATTGCAAGAATGACTTTACCATCCAACCACCTCCGTCGATCTTAAAGGGTACGCCCGCTTGGCCCAGTTAAGATTTATTCCGCGACTAGACCACGTCCTTGCTCGGGTTTGAGCATAAGACCTGACCTTCGTTGCAAGAATGAATTTACCATTCATCCACTTCCGCCAACCTTAAAAGGTATGAGTGATTGCCCCAGTTAATCTTTATTCCACGATTAGACCGCATCCTTGCTCGGGTTTGAGCACAAGATCTGACCTTCATTGCAAGAACGACTTTACCATCCAGTCACCTCCGCCGACCTTATTAAAGGTATGCGGGCTTGGCCAAGTTAAGCTTTATTCCACGACTAGACCACGTACTTTCCCGGGTTTGAGAATAGGACCTGACCTTCATTGCAAGAACGACTTTACCATCCAGCCGCCTCCGCCAACCTTTTTCAAAAAAGTATTATTATGTTTTCCATTTTTATTGTTTTTATTTTTTTCAAAAAAACATGGTTTTCTCTTTTTTTTAGGGCCTTTCTCTCTATATTTTTCTTTAAAATGATACAATTTTAAACCCGGAAATAAAACAAATGTGCTACTTATAACACCACATTTCAGTATGGAGGTTGATTCCAAGTTTCAGCTCACAACAATACCAGTTGTCAAGGCCACGATTTCAAACAAGTTGTAATGTTAATGTTGAAGAGAAGGGGGTGATACCGCTAGCACCAATTTTCATTTCAAGGGTCGATTTTAAGGTTTTTGTTCAGAATGGTACCAATTATCAAGACCAGAATCTCAACAAAACTGTAATTTTAACCCACAAAAAAAGGGTGATGTTGGGAGTACCACTTTGTTTTTTTTTTTAATTTATTTCCGTGGGTCTATTTTAATGTTTTTGTTTGCAACTTTACAGATGATGGTTGCAAAATATTGTAATTTAAACTCTGAAAATAAAAGGATGATACTGGTAGAACTATTTTTTGAAATGGGGATAAACATATCCACTAAATGCAACCACTAAAAAAACAAAAACTTTGGAGGGTTCTTTTCAAGTTGGTAACTTTTTTGCATCTAATAAATAGCCTCCAAAACATTCAATTGTTCAATGTGACCTTATTGAGAGCCCTATAGTCTATGACCATATGCATTTCTTTATAGATCTTTTTTGGGATAAGGAACATGGGATATCCACAAGGATATGTACTAGGTTCAATGTGGCTTGATTGCAATACAGAGTGGAGATGGAATTTTATCTCAGTAACCTCAGGAGGAGTAAGTTGATATTGTGGAGAATTTGGAAAGGATATGCTAGGGACTAAGTCAACATAATGTTGAATAGAATGAGCGGGAGGAAGGAAATTTGGGGGAAACATGTAGTACCCCCTATGAGCATATGACCATAATGTGTAAGTATATGGTAAGTGGGTAAATACAATACCATTTCAATATTTTTGAATTAATAATATAATTAATAAACTAATAAATAGGTGCACCGGGGGGTGATAACTCCTTAGGAGAACCATGGGGGAAATAAACCAACAATAGGGGAAATAGGGGAGTCAATAAAATAATATTTTATAGGTGTTTCCATGTGTCATTACCCCAAGCCTTCATATCGCTTTATATGATTTTCGTTAAATATTATTATTCCAAGCTTCTGGGAAGGGCATGTGGTTCTCATGCAAGTTTAGAATGCTTGCAACATTATGAGATGATTCGTTCCAATTGTTTTTGGGGAAAAGTGTGATGGTTCAAGGGGATCATTCTGTAATTGTTATGCTAGGGAAATATCACAATCTGTTTCCATAGTATTGTTGCAAGAAATTGTAGCCATGAAATTATGTGGAGTCCATGACTGTGTCAATGTGTTATTTATGGGATTAAGAGAAATTGTTTTACAAATAAGTTTTCCCTAGCTTCCAGTATTAGAGATTCCCTAGCTATCATGTAAGGAGAACTAGAGAGAAGTGGGATATCCTAAGGGATTATTTAATAGTGAATGGGATTGAGTGGGACTGGTTTAGAAATAATGGGTCGGGGGAGGAAAACCATGGCCTTACCTAGTAAATTCACACTTGTTGTTTCATTGATTGACACAGAGGTGGCACCTACTTGAGATGATTCCTATGTATGGGAGGGAAAATGCTACCATGGAGCTATTTCCCCAAGAGTATATCCTATAAATAGATAAGTAATCTGATATATATTGTTATATGTTAATGAATAATGGTTTTCTGTTGTTGTACATGGGAAATATGTGCTTATTTGGTGAATATTGAAGGCTAGAAATTAACATTGACTTAGGAATGCAACTTTGGGATGTTTGGTAATTGTTTATATGTTGATTTTAAGGCTGCTACAACCATATATTTTATTGCAGAGGGAATAATTCTACCTCTTCCATGTAAATTAATTTCTATCCATATTAGTTTGTTGTAAATGGCCTTGTGCTACTATGCCAACATGAGCTATAAACATGAAGAGAATATGATTATATGCACGTGAAAGAATTGCACAAGCAAGATATTTTAAATGCATATGCACATTATTGTAATTGTCCATGTACTAGTTGTTATTATTCAATGCATGCATAGAAATATGTTTTAGGTGTTGACATGGCTAAATGTGCTCATGGGCTGTGGAGTAATTGATTATGGGTAATGTTTTTCCACTGTTGAGTTTTATTGTCCATAAATTATATGTAAGAATGTTGATCATAGCTTACTTAGAAAAGTGGGTAATATGTTACAAAGTGGTATCAGAATAAAATTAGTTTGAATTTGGTGCATGGTTATGGAGTACCCCATAGTTTCAATAGTGTACATAGGTTATTGGGTATGTTACAAAAGAAAAGTATGAAAACTCTTCAAGGTTAGGTTGCATAGTTGGAGAATTGAGTTGCATGTTAGTATCAGGTTTATTAGGGTAGACTAGACAAAGGGGAAGGATGACTTGATGCACAATAGCTTGGCCAGATAGAACAAAAAGGATGTGGAGGGGTTGTGGTGGAAGATTTGAGTTCATAAATTTTTCCATCTTTGAACAAATTCTAAGTATTGTGAGAGGAATCATAAATAGCATGGAAATGATGTTGATAGGGAATACATAAGACTAGATCTGAGCAATCAAGGGAGAAGAACTCAAATACTACCATGCCATTGAAGGAACCAATGGAAAATGTGATGACACAACATTTAGTTATCCAAAGATGGGGCTCATATTTTTTTACCCAACCCAACTGATAGGGTGAGGGATGATCAAAAGTGAGTAGATGAAGACAAATAACAAAGTCTTGGGAGACAAGATTTTCTAATTTACAATACCAAGGATCATGGAATTGATTTGATCTTTGATTTGACAATTGTGGGTAAATAAAATGTTAGTAGGGTGGATGGCCAAATTATTTTTCATGAGAAGG
Source organism: Picea engelmannii (assembly GCA_009831015.1). Lineage (NCBI taxonomy): Eukaryota > Viridiplantae > Streptophyta > Pinopsida > Pinales > Pinaceae > Picea > Picea engelmannii. Next base: position 54,029 of record ML779384.1, read on the forward strand.
AGATTGGGATCTGGAATTTTGGGATTAGAAAGAAGAATAACATCAACATCTGATGTAGCAATAGTGGGGTAGTTATCAACCCATAAGCAGGTTGATACTTTGGGAGCCTCATGGGTAATGCCTATCCATGAAGGAAGGTCAAAATGGTTCATAGTCTTATTAGATTATTGACCAAGATTTGACTTTCATACATCTTAATAATAAAATACCACTTTCCATATTTTAAAAATATTATTTATTATTAAATTCTATTTTATTTATTTTTCAACAAATATAATTAATTGTGTATTATATATACATAAACTAAATATACAATGTAATTTGCAATATTAATTTTTTGAAAAAAACGTTGTAGGGGAATTTAAAATATGCTTCACATTCATGAATGGTATCCGTAATAATATATTGTTGTAAACTAGTACGTTTAATGGAGGAGGATTCGACTCAGGTACTTGCCAACACAAAATTAGCCAAATACCCAAAAACATTAGCAAAAACTAGTTTAGAAAATCCCTTGGACTTTGTGTGTGTGTGTGTTCCAAGAAAAAAGTCATATTTTCCTTTATTTTGAGAAAAAAAAAACTAAAATTACAATAAGCGTGGTTCCTATAGACACTAAAACCAAAGGGAAGAGTATTGAAACTAGTTCAATAAAACAAAATTCTATGGAAAGTTGATTTATAAGCTCTACAACTATATCTATCAACTAAAAATCAAGTAGTTCAAAATCTATAGAACAAACAAAGTATCAACAAAGAAACTATAAAGTAATACTAGACCATTTATGGATAGTTAATAATAGATCTTGTATAAAGGGAAACATTGATCTAGGTGGACATCAATGGATTCCAACCTATTTCACGAGCTCAAAATACAGTTTCCATCTTGACAGTTTTTCTACGATTTTTCGGGTTCCAAACTTTCAGGGCCTTTTTAAGACCCCATGCAACATTTTTTTGGCCCGAAAGTGCCTATAATGTATTCGAAGGAAGATGCTAGGCCGAGCAAAATGCATACTCCTCGGCTAGACCTTCCCAAAGAGTTATCAAGCACCCCAAACGAATATTTTATGGAAACATTGTGCCCCTGGGAAGTTGATGTATCAACTACCTCCATTAGGGCCCAAAAGCCTTTTGGCGTTTCATCTCTCGGGGTTAGGGTTTTGGATATTTAGGGTTTTTTCATTTATTCTTTATGTTAAAAAAATCCTTTGGAGCCTGATTGTACTCATATTCTTGTGAATGCGTGTAGATGTCACATCTCTTCTCAGAGATAAGCTACCACCATTCTAGTGAGTTCATTTCAATCTGTATTTTCTTTTACAATATTTGCATATTTAATTATTTAATAGAAATTGAGTATTACTGTATCTTTATGTTTCTGTCCTATTTATATGTTTCATTTTGTTCCCTCATAAATTTGGATCAGTGGTATAAGAGTATTCTTCTCTTTATTTGTTTCACTATGCAGGTCCCAAATGAGGTCAAGGTATAAGGAATTGGGACTCGAACTAGTTGATCCCTTGGAAGACTGTCCTCACCGACCTCGACGATTGCCCATGGTGGAGGAAAAGAGAGATGAGGGAGAATACATCCTATTAAGATATTTCTCACGGATGTCCTCATGCAATAGAGGAACATGATGATGGATAATTTATCCCAAATCCTTCAATGACTGCCGACAACAACATATACATCTTCGTCAAGTGGCCACTTTGGAGGTGTCGCCCCCTTCAAGGTACATGTTAATTTTTATATTCCTGTATTTGAAGGTCAGATATATGTGGATGCCTTGGAAAAGTGGTTAAATATTTTAGAAGGTTATTTTTGTCCACAATTTTTCCAATAGGGAAAAGATCACCTTTTCTCTCCTTAAGGTTGTCCCCCATGTCCAACATTGGTGGGAAACTTATTGTGAGAAAAACTACACAAAGGATTCTGGAATATTTGGGGATGAGCCCACTTGGGAATCTTAAATGGATGTCTTCAAGGAACAATATTACCCTATTGGAAACTATGACGACCAGTACACGAGATGGATCACATTGCGTCAGGAGATGGAGTTCAGAAATACCTTCCATACCTTGCGCATTGAGAAAGTTCATCTACCAGACTGGGAAATTTGTCCTCTTCATGATTCACTCTCAAAGTGAACGGAAGGTCATGACCACATCCATGGCCTCCACACATGGCTCCTTTACGCAACAGAAGTAAGTGAACAAAGTCGTGGAAGAATATCAGGACATATTCACCTCACTTACCAGGGTGCCTTTGCATTGTCAGGTCAAAAAATCAATTGAGTTGACCCCTGTAATGCCTTTGCCTAGTGGGCCAATGTATCGACTCTCTCTTCTGGAAAATGAGGAAATCAAGCGCCAGATGTAATGTCCCTTTCCCATTGATCACCCTTGGAGGACTTAATAGCTTATTTAATTCACGTAGGCTATAGTCGATGCAAGGGAATTAATTAATTTGATTATTTAATGTCATTTGGGCAAAAAAACATATTAATGGTGATATTGAAAAATATTGAAGAAATATTGAATTTGGGAGAAATATTGAAGAAAGACTTTATAAAGTCACTTTATATTATTAATTGGGCGAAAAAGGTAAAAGGGTATATAAAGTGAGGTTGGAGCTCATTTTCTCATTATTCATGATTATTTTTTCAAAATTGGATTTTGGAGAGATGTCGTAGCGTCTTGGCTATGGGGAATGAAACCCTTGAACGATTGGGTTCCATGGTGAAAATAATCCACCCTAGATGATGAAGAAGGAGATATCACATATATCTTTCACTGGTTTCATTTTTGCAGAAGGGAGACACGTTAATTTGTCAATTCGTGGGTATTTTATGAGCTCGTGGGCATTTTGTGGAGGTCGTTCTAGGGTAGGTCGAGTTATCATTCTTTATTTATACTCTTTTTATTGAGTCGTACCACCTATTTGTTGTTCGTGGGGGTCATGAAAGGGCCATGCCATTTATTCTCATCTCATGGCATTAAAAGGAGGGTTGTGCCATTTATTCTCAGCTCATGGCATTAAAAGGAGGGCCGTGCCATTTATTCTCAGCCCGTGGCATTAAAATGAGGGTTGTGCCATCTATTTGCAACTTATGTCATTTGAAAAGAGGGTAGTGCCATCAATTGCAGATTGTGGGGGATATCATGAGGGGCTGCATAATTTATCATCAGATCATTGGAACCTTAGAAGGGAGTCATTCTTGAATAGATCATGCTACAACTATTCATCTCTATTTTCCCATTAGATCATGCTAGTTATTTGTTGTTCTTGTTGTCTATAAGGGGGTTGTTTTCATACACTTATTGTTTTCCAAGTGTGGTCACTTACATGTCATAAATAATAAAGAAACCAAAATTGTAATTGCTGAGTTTTATTTCATGTTATGATATATGGAATGATATTGTCATCAATTACATTGAATGAAATATCTTCTTTTTGGTATTAAATACAATAAAAGCCCTATTTGTGCATCAAATCTATGGTGGATCCATTATGAAACTATATTAAACAAGAGATATGAAATCAAATAAACACAAACACATATTAGTAGTCCAGAAGGGGATATTACAATGGTATCAGAGCTGGTATTCCTTCCAACCTGTGAGTTGCATGTTTTTTAATGTATCTGAAGGACAAGGAATATATCACATACAAAAGGAAGAGAGGGGTTGATAACATATTTCACTCAGAGTTATAAAAAGAGGAAAACATGGGGGGACAGGAATCAATCCCCTGAGGGTAGAACTTTGAATATTTTGAATGACCTTGCAAGGGGGTAACAATAGTTGGTTCAACTTCTCATGTAGTTTGTAAAAAGTAATCAAGGGAACCAAAACAATGCTGGAAATAATGTATTAGGAGGGATTAATGGAAACAATGATAATAATGGGAATCATGTTGAAGGGAGAAACAATCATACCCTTGCACATAATCACTACTACATTGGGCCAATTTTTCGACGCTTTATCGATGACTTTGCGTCACAAACATGTCAAGCTTCCAACGAACACATCAACCTCAGTTTCATTATTAGTGTGATGTATCTCTATCGAAAAGCACTAGTTCATCGATGTTCAGACTCCCCTTCTGATGAAATCATTATTCAAACATCCGATGAACTATTCGTCAATAGTTTGTCAGTCTTCAGACAACCCCTTAAACCCATTTTTGTCATCGCAGGAATGTCAGAACTGCAACAACTCTGGTTCTGTCGTAGCTTTGACAAATAGGTAATCGAAGATACAACAAATGATTGTCGCACGATCACATAGACTACCTCTAATTGCTGACAAAGGCACTTCGAAAGCATGAAAAATTAACTTCATAATAACGACTAACCATTGTTGAAAGAGAAACGATCGTTCATCGAAAGAGAAATGACCCTTCCTTGAAATAAAAAAGAATGTTCATCCAAAGAGAAACGACCACATCGTTGGCATGTCGACGAACATGTTGTTGGAATTTCGATGGAGTTTGTATAAATTTAAAAAAAAATATAAATATGGAAAAGATAGGTCACGACGTGGTAGAGGAAACATCATTAGGAGTGATGTAGCAGTGTTATCAATATATGTATAGTGGTATTATGACCTTTCTCACCATTAAATCCCTGTTATGAATTTAATACCCCAGACATGTGTGAAACTCATATATTTGTGAGCTCAAGAATCATGATGGAGTCTATATAAAATTTAATATGTGTGTGTGTGTGTGGAAAATATAGGCCACAACATGGCAGAGACAAGATCATTGGGAGTGCTATAGTGATTTTATCACATATCTCGCCATTAAATCCCTGTTATGAATTTAATACCCTAACATGCACAAAATTCATATATATTCGAGCTCAATAATGGAGAACACATAAGGTCCAATTCTTTGGTTTCGGAGGCTCAGCCTAGGTCACATGTCTAAGTTAAGCGACTTCCCTTCTTTATATCCATCCCTTCTCAGCAATCAATGTCCATCACTCTCCAGGTACACACAAGATAACTCTGTGAAGGCTATTGAAACTCTGTATAGGAAGCTATTGGACTTGGAAATAAATAAGTTTCTTAGATATGAATATTATTATTTATTGAATCTCTCTAAACTTATTTTCACTACCTCACCTTCCTTCTCCAACCCTCCGCTTCCGTTTCCTTTTTTCTGGGTTTTTCATGTTTGGTTTCTTGAAATCTTTCTCTTTGTCAAGATTCCCTTTCCATCTCTCATATCCCTCCCCTTTCCCCTTCCCTATTACCCCGACCCCTCTCTTATAATTCCCTTAGGACGTTGTCCTTGATCCCTTTCTCTCCGAACCTTTAGTCTTCTCCTGGTTTATTTTGACCCCTGTTCATAGTTCCTCTCTCTTCCGTGGCCTTCTCGGATTTTTTCTTTCGACTCATCAAACCCCAGTATTACTTATCTTAGGTAATCCTTTTTTTGTTGATCCTTTAGTGAACTTTATACAATGTGATTTCATCATACAGATCAAGGATAATAAAATAGTGAGATTAGATATTTCCATTACAATGGATCCTTTCTGGGGCAAGGTCAAAAGATATTTGAAGCATTTTGAGGCAATCTTAGAAGGAATACATACACAATACAATGAGAATTCAGGGAGATTAATCAATATGGAAAATATTGTGTCACTCCTCAACAAAATAGAAAACATTATTCAGGAGAATCAACAATCAAGAGCAATGGAACAAACAATGTTAATGCTAATCCAGAAAACCAAGAAGCTTGAATAGGAAGTACGACATCTTTAGGAATGAGAAACTGAAATACAAAGACTTCATGAACTGGAATCAATAGTAACAACACTTCTGCAAATATTACATATAGTGGAACAAGAATGAAACTATTTCAAAGACAAAGAAGGTGAATCACAAAGAGGACATGGAGCAAAACCAATGGAAATAGAAGGAAATACACTAGGAACAGATGGAAGACATGATTGGTAGCTATAAATTGTAGCTTAATGAATTTTATTTATTTATTTATTATTAGGACAATATATAAGAATATATGGAAGTTTTACTGCCCGGAATTATAAGTCTCTGTTTGTTTTGTATATCATTAAGAAAATAGAGTTGTCCTCTGGTGCTCTCAAGACTTCTTTTGTAAATTTTGACTGCTTCTTTGCCTATGACACAACCTTTTAATTCAAAGTCCTTATTCATTTCTTGTTAAAAAAATGATATACCATTATGGAGGGGCATACCACATCAAGAATGGAATCTTGGTAAAGATATTGCTTAAACACAGAGATTTATTCTGGCCTCGGTTTGTCCTATATTTGCATATATCTTATTTCTAATTCTAAATAACAAACAAGAGGCATTTTATGAATAGTTTTTGGGCTTCCAAGTTCTAGTATAGTTGGTCCACTGGTTGAGACCCCACAAAAAACAAGAATTGAAAACCATTCAAAGTTACCTAAGATATTACTTATCCTTGGAGGAAATTCAATGAGATCTCCAAGTTCAAACCATTTCAGTTCTTAGTCCTCATTAAGAGACAAAAGTACTTTACTCAAAGGGACTTTCTCATCCTACCCCTATCAACAACCCTAGCTTCGCTAGTGGTGGAAATAGGGAAATCACCCCTGGTTCTGCTACAATTAGTAAGTGTATATTTAATGTTGCAAACAGAAAAGTGGAAAAAAATAAAGAAAAATTTTCCTTGCATTAAAAAAATATGTATTCACACCAGAGTCTCCATGGTTTGATTTCCTTCACTAGTACATTTGGGTCAAATTCCGACGACGCGTTCGATGCAATTGCCACTTTATATTGTCAAGAGAACAACAAACAAGAGACCCCCTCAAACATTGTTTCACATGACGTCGCTTTTCCGATGCCATAGATATCTTGTCTGTTGCGACGTTTCATGCAGACACGTGTCATCTCATATTTGACTATCCAAACCCCATATAGTCGTCGCTACAGTGACACCAGAGACATCGGAATTTCGACGTCCCATTTCATTGGTCTCCACAATGTGGACGCCATTGAAGGAACGTTTTGGATGTTGGAAGACCGACAAATGGTAACGTCGGTGGAGAGACGTTCAAATATATATCAACGACAAGAACACCATGGGAGTGACTTTATGGATGTTGAAATACTGACGGATGGCAACGTCGGTGGAGTGACGATCAACCATATATCAATGAAAAGGACGCCATGGGATCAATGTTATGGACATCGGAAGATTGACGGATGGTAATGTCGGTGGAGAGATGGTCAAATATATATCAACGACAAGGACACCATGGTAATGACGTTATGGATGTCGGAAGACCAACAAACTGTAGGTGTTTAAAAACAAAATGAGCTCTTGCCCTTCCAACAAACCTATTAGAGATTGTGTAAGATAGAATTGAGGGCCAATATCCTTAGGAAATTCCATTGGACCATAGTCTTCACAATCCACATCAATGGATTTGTGTAGAGAACCTTACACTTCTTGAGAGGATCCAACAAGAGTATGACCAGGACTTGAGGAGAGAGACCTAACCAACCTCTAAATATCACCTTCAATATTCAAGATCCTTAAGCTTAACCTCTTGTAGCTTTGTTCTACATATGAAGAATCACTTTCTATTTTCTTGTTCAAAAGGGCTATCATTTTGACTTACTTTGCTTGCATCTATAATAAGAACATGGAAGTGATATCAGAGACTGTCTCAACAACATTGACTTAGAACCCTTCTTCAAATAGAAATTTACACCGATTCTTCAAAATGTGATAAGAGATGATCATATTAACAATAATCATATTGAATATCTTATCAACAAGGATTCCTAGACCTATAAGCCCTTCCTTCCAACTATTAGCCACTATAAAGGCATATAACTTTGATCTAGCTTTACACCAAATATCTTGAGTAATCTGATAGAACCAAATCATGTGTAGTGTGGTCTCCTTAACAGAACAAAAAGGACAATTACCATCCCCTAAGTTATACTTTGAGTCTTGCACAAGAAGTTAATCCTCCTTCTAGGATTCCCCATCTAAACACCTTCAACTTGTTGTGATAAGAGACTGTTTTAAGCTCCGTGAAGAGCGATTATCACTCTCTCTAGTCAAGAGAGATAGGCCATCTATTATTACGCCTATTATACATGTCATCATCAGTGCAAGGATGAAGAGCATGATACTAAATTTCAATAGAAGGACTATCAAGGGGGAACTCCTTTTCCTAACACTAGTCTTGTAGCCTTAATCCCTAGGGGTGAAAATGGAGCTTACCAAACCATTCTTGGGAGAGACTATTGGTCAACTTAAGGATAATATATTTGTGTTATGCTTGTAAGTGGAATTTCTCTTTGATTAGAGACCAAGGTTTCCAATTATTGGAAGTGGTATCCCACAAATTTGCAAAAGAGAATATACCCTTATTTTAAAGTCTCTTTAAAGGGAACCAAATTTGGATTCCTGAGGGGTAGAGGGCCTTTTTGATCAAAGGACACTACCATAATTTATAAGAATTGATGTTGGTTCTAACTTGGGAATATTGAGACTTCCAATGAAGTGTTGTGACTATTTGTTGCCAAGCCCTCTGGAGGATTTTAAGAATGAAGCTACCATGGATTAAAAAAAAAAGGTACAACCACAAGGACATTTTCAAAGCAAATATTAGGCACTTTATAGTCTTTCACTAAAGAATGGCCAAGTCCGTCCCTTATGATCTATTTCCATAATTCATTTCCCTATGTGGCCTTAAGAAACCACTTTTCTACCAAGGTAAGGCCATAAGTGTCCAAATGAGGAATGCTAAGTCCTCCATCTTGTGGTTTCCTAATGCACACCAACCACTTGACCATATATATAACTTTTTCCCCTTTATTCTTCACACAAAAGAGATCTTTTACGATAGAGTTTTATTGTAGCCCTGCTGGTTGGGAAACCAAAGAGACAAATAATATATATGCATTAAACTGAAAATCTTATCCCCCACTTGGATTTTGGCTTCTAAGGAAAGGTCCTGACTATTCTAGTATTCATGTTTGGCTGTAATCTTATTAATAACCCAATTTCACATCTGATTTCGAGTCATGTCAATGCTAAAAAGGATACCAAGATACTCGGTGATTTCCTCCCTTTGAACCCATTGCCATTGGGAAGGAATCCACCCTGGGTGATCGTCTAATCCAATAAGTATCATAGAGGTTTTGTCCTCTTATTGTATCTCTTTAGAAGCTTTACAAAAGGTGTTCATAAGCATAGTCAGAGTTGATTAAATATTACAGGGGAAGGCCAATAAATTTACCTTGGTAAACTACCTTTTATAATAAATAACCCAAGGCATCAGATGTGAGAACATATAAATCAGGGTCTATAGGGTAACCCTGCGTCATTGATCTGCTAAGAGGAATAATATAAGTAAGGGATCTATTAACACACATAATAACCAAAGCATTGGAAAAGAGAATATTGACATAATATATGAACTTTGACCCAAAGCCTAGCCACTCAAGCATGTGGAGAATGAATTTCCACTCCAACTTGTCATAGGCCTTGTAATAGTCCAACTTTAGACACATTTCTTTAAAACCTCTCTCTTTGGCCAGAAAAAAATCCAAACATTCAACAATGGAAATAACTCACAAAATTCTCTTCCCGATATTATTTCAAATACAAAAATCTTCCACCATATAAAGATAAATCTAGATCTTGATGTAAACATTGGCAACTTTCAGTTTGATGATATGACAGATAATTTTTTCGATCATGATCAATTTGGAAGATTAATTTTGTCTAATCAATATGAGCCTGAAAATAAGAAACCTAATAATGATTTCCTTGATAACAAATATAACCATAAGGTATCATAGTTCTATAATCAACCTTGTCCTAAATATGATAAATACTCTTAGGTAATTACTCTTTGTAGTCCAAAAAAAGTTTTGGAATCTTATGCCATTGCTCATCGTGATTTTATTTCTGATGATCCCTTAGGAACCTACCATTTGGATGACATTTTCTTCCCTGAAGAAAGTGAGAAGATGCCTAAAGTTCCTAATGATGGATCTAATCAACTTTGGGTTTCCCCCAAAGATAATTTTCTAAAGACTGGTTCACACTTATCATTAGCTAATTCAATACATCTTGATACCTTTTTATAGAAGGAGGATGTTAAGGAAAGTTTTTTTTAGCTTAAGATTGTTTCGGTGGAAGCTCGAATTTTTGCAATGATCAGGGGATCAAATTTTTCTCAAAAATTCAAAGTGCTCAGAATTTCTTCAAAATGAACGAGAGTGTAGGCCTTGTCGTTGCAAACCCAATGCAACTCGTTTGGGTTCAAACGAACATCAGGAGCGAGAGATATCGTGTTCTGTTCAAAATGGAAAACATGCAAAAAAGGGATGCTAACTGTACAGTCCGTACAGATGATGACATGGCAGGCCGTACACTGACGTGGTAGAAAATTATTGGACAGTTGGCATGTGATATTTTTTTGGCAGCGAATGGGATGGCAACACGTGGCCCAATCAAAGGCCGCCATGTGTCACCTGTTTGTTGGATAAAACCTTTGCACTCAGCAGGAGTCGACCCGTGACCTCTAGGCAGGGTAAATCTTTGGGAAAGGCCGCCCAACTGGCGTGCCCACACATGTTCCTTGTTATGTATATACATTGCATTATATTTAAATTTGTTTAAATGTATGTGGGGGCGTGGACCGGGCTGGGGCTAAGCCCCGACCTGTGGTCATATGTTGTATTGTATGCGACCGGAGCCACAACGGTTAGACCCACTGTAACCATGTTATAACCATTTAAATATATGCGCGGTTTGGTATGCCATGTGACCAATATATATATGCGTGCGGGTTAGCATTACGGTTATCAAACAATTGTTTAAACTTAATCCCTGTTGTATAGCGCGCGGTCATATGACAGCCATGTGCCCACGGGCCTTGGTAGTTAGGGTCAGTGCGCAACGGTTCGACAGTTTGGACCGGTTGTGCAGTTGCGCCCAGTGCCAAGTTTTTATGCTTTAAATTGCATGTGGGCTAGGTTGAGCCGGAGGAGGTGCATTTTGTAGATGTAGAGACAACAAGCTTGAAGGGGAGACTTCCAGGAAGCCTATCTACTTCATTTTTTGGCCAAACGAGGTGCCAAAAAGCCCAACTAGGGGTTTTTGGATGTTCTGAATCCATTGGAGCAGTCTATTTGGAATTTTGAGCATTGTAAAGCACATTTTTGAGAAATTTGAGCAAATAATACAAATGATCCATTGGAAGCTAGACCAAGAGATGTAGCCCAAGAGAGGGGTGAACTCCTTTATCATTTGCTGTGTTATGTGTTTTCTGTTCATGGATTATGCTACTATTTATATGCATCTTGAATGAGTAAATCCTAATAAATTTGTGTTGCAAAGTTAATCCATTTTCTTTTAACACATAAATTTAACTTGCAAATATTTTCAAGAATACAAGTCTTCTTCATTTTTAGATCAAGTTGGTATCAGAGCATAGGTATTTGAAGACTTGATTATTTGCAACTGTTTTGTTTTCTGATGCTCAGGTTGAAACTCACAAGAGGAGAAGGTCAACTTGTAGAGCCAAGTTCTCATCCTTCAAGGAGAAAACATATACCATCACCTCAAGTTTCAAGGAGGCATTCACCAAGTATGGCTCATGAAGAGAGTCATGAACATGTTCCTACAGAAGATGAAGATCTCAGAAAAGATGTCATGGAAATGAGAGAGATGATGAAGATCTTGATAGAAAGGAATACAAGGTTGCAAGGTGAAGGCTCCAACCCTTCAAAGCATAAGGGAGACAATGGTGATAAAACTCCAAATGGAAATGGAGGGAATGGTGCTTATCCACCACCCTCTCCTCCATCATCATCATCTTCTTCTTCTTCTACCAATTCAAGACCTCTTCTGAATTCTCCAAAGGGACATGGTAAAACTCCTTCGCAAATTCCTTCATTAAAGCTTGATATTAAATTCAAATTGCCAATATACAATGGAGAAGTTAATGCTGAGAAATT
>ML779384.1:70261-92804 GCA_009831015.1 Picea engelmannii
TTGTTAATGTTGAGAATTTGAAATTGTATGAGCCTCCGTTGATTGATGATCAAGGAGAGCATATTCAGATTCCTTCTATAGATGATTTTTCCCCAGAATATCTTACAGAACTACATGAAGACACCATCCTTGACAGGAGAATGCGAACTTCAAAATGAGGAAATGTGGAGTATCTTCGAGTTGGTCTTAAAGGTACAAATCCAAGTAAATCCAAGTGGATTGAGGTTGGAAGAGTGAGGGAACTATACCCTCATCTTCAAATAGACTGAAAATAGTCTTTTGGAGGTCCAAAAGCTTTCCAATGGGGAGGTGTGATCAGGGGATCAAATTTTGCTCAAAAATTCAAAGTGCTCAGAATCGCTTCAAAATGAACGAGAGCATAGGCCTCGTTGTTGTGAACCCAATGCAACTCGTTTGGGTTCAAACATACGTCGGGAGCGAGAGATATCGCATTCTGTTAAAAATGACAAACAAGAAAAAAAGAGATGCTGACTGTACAGTCCATACGAATGATGACATGGCAGTCCGTACGGATGACATGACAGTCCGTATGGATGACATGGCAGGCCCTACACTGATGTGGTAGACAATTATTAGACAATTGGCATGTGACGTGTTTGTTGGCAGCAAATGGGATGGCGACACGTGGCCCAATCAAAGGCCGCCACGTGTCACCTATTTGTTGGATAAAACCTTTGCACTCAGTAGGAGTTGACCTTGTGACCTCCGGGCAGGGTAAAGCTTTGGGAAAGGCCGCCCAACCGACCCACCCACACATGTTCCTTGTTATGTATATACATTGCATTATATTTAAATTTGTTTAAATGTATGTGGGGGCGTGGACTGGGCTGGGGATAATCCCCGACCCGTGGTCATATGTTGTATTGTATGCGATCGGAGCCACGATGGTTAGACCCACCATAACCATGTTATAACTGTTTAAATATATGCATGGTTTGGTATGCCATGTGACCAGTATATATATGCGCGCGGGTTAGCATTACGGTTATCAAACGATTGTTTAAACTTAAGCCCTGTTGTATAGCGCACGGTCATATGACAACCATGTGCCCATGGGCCTTTGTAGTTAGGGCCGACGCGTAACGGTTCGACAGTTTGGACCGATTGTGTGGTTGCGCCCGGTGCCAAGTTTTTATGCTTTAAATTGTGTGTGGGCTAGGTTGAGCCAGAGGAGGTGCATTTTGTAGATGTAGAGACAATAGGATTGAAGGGGAGACTTCTAGGAATCCTATCTACTTCATTTTTTGGCCAAACGAGATGCCGAAAAAGCCCAGCTAGGAGTTTTTGGACGTTCTGAAGCCATTGGTACAGTCTATTTGGCATTTTGAGCATTGTAAAGCACATTTTTGAGCACTTTGAGAAAATAATACAAATGATCCATTGGAAGCTGGACCAGGAGATGTAGCCCAAGAGAGGGGTGAACTCCTTTATCATTTGCTGTGTTATGTGTTTTCTGTTCATTGATTATGCTGTTGTTTATATGCATCTTGAATGAGTAAATCCTAATAAATTTGTGTTGCAAAGTTGATCCATTTTCTTTTAACACATAAATTTAACTTGCAAATATTTTCAAGAATACAAGTCTTCTTCATTTTTAGATCATGCAACCCCATCATAACCCAAAAAATCACTCCATTTGACCTAAGTTCTCTTCTAGTTTATGATGGTTATCTTGAGTCTTGCACTAAAGAGAGGAGATGCTCTAACCATGTTATTCTAATTGAGATAGATAGCCATACTACTTATCTTCCATCTTGTACCAATAGGAATAATGAGGTTTCATTTAAGGATAACAATGATGTTTATGTTGTCTTCCATTTCTTCTAAAAAGTGGGGAGGAAATCTGATTTCCAATCTCATCCTTCATCACAAAATTTGGGATTCTTGGCTCAACCATTTTGATATTTTTAGGACAAGTATCTTCCTCTTAAAATGGTTTACTGAAATTTTTTCTACCCTAGATAATTGTTTGATCCTAACTACTAGTATAGGTTTTCTAGTACCTTTTCTTCATGTTGAAATTCATGTCATAGTTAGGATCGAAATTCGTTTTGCATGTACACAAAAAAAACCTTTCAAAATTCTAAATGGCACCCGCCATGAAAGTGCATACATTTTCTTTTCTTGTACATAATAAAACAAAAAACAAACAAAATTGAAAACATAAAATCCAAAGTTTTTCTTACAGTTCTACTCTTTTGATTGCATTTTTAGATCCAATAGGTCTTTTAGTAATGTGTTTGACCTTCCGTTTTTGTTATTAACTAAGATTCAAATTTAGCTATTAGTTTTCTTGGTTATGCATATGGAATTACTGCTTAGTATTCTCCCATTTTCCTTAACCACTTTAAGTGCATTGCACTCATTGCATTTCTACCCAAAAGATATTTGTACAACTAACAAGACCTCAAACAATGTTGCATATTTTACTTACTTACACAAGTCTATTGGTTTATCTCTAACATGGGTTGTTAGTCTTTGACATGACAAGTTTGCATCATGAAATGGAGGTAGAATAACTAAGGGGTTCCTAATGTTTAGTTTGGGAAATTTGAATGCTTAACAATATTATTTAGGTTTCCTAGTTCTTCTTCATATTCCCCTTTCTTCATTGGTTACATAACATTAAATTAGCTCCACCCATGTCTTTCCTTTTCTATGAATGGATATGATTTCGTGTACCTACCTCACAATCACAATTTAATATGTATAAGCTATGATTCTCTAATTTTCCCAATACCATCCTAAGTTCATGTTGTGAACTAGAGATTCAAAGGCTAACATATTGCTAGAAGCAACATTCATGTTTGTGATATGTAAACATGGGACTTACAGTCCACGTGCTTCACCATCATGGATGCTTTGCAGATTTTTTTATTTTTTTATGTGTTCTTAGACTTATGTAGATATCTCTATCCTCAGTGGATTATGAGGATTTGTTTCTTGGTGAATCATGCACACAACGACTAGGTAAAAAACAAATATTAATCAAGAATCCAAGTTAGTTTCTTAGTTGTTAATCACCAAGGTCAATAAACTCTCTACAATGGAGAAACCAATATGGTTCTTGGTTTACAACTGGTTCTAAAATCTTCTATTGGTATGTGTAGGTCTGGATGAGTGCCCAATAAAGAGCCAACCCACTGTGTGGTTGTAAATCAACAACAAATTTGTTTGTGCAAAAATTTTCAAGCACTGTAATCCATCTACCACTAAACATTCACATTCCCATGATAATAAGTAACAACATTTCCAACACTTAGCATATATATTTACATATAAATGTAGACCAAAAATTAAATTTGTGTAACACTTTCCAATATTAAAAAGAATAGAATGTTTTCCTCGATCTGAGCACTACCTAGAAAGACACAATTTCACATATACTCAAATACAAAACAACAATTTAAATGTCCTAATTGACCTAGGACAAAGTGTTTATGTTAAAGAGGAAAATGATCCAACACTTCCTACCATTGCTCCTTGTATATCCTCCTGTCAACAATGGCTCACTTGAACATTTTCTTAACTTAGACATCATGTATGGTTGTCTAATTTAATGGTGTGTGCAACTGAATGGGGTGTGGCATCAAGGCAAATAATATGAGTTGATGCTGCTCTAAACCTTAGTTCGACATTGGCATACCCACTCACTTAAGTCTCAATAATTTGTTTGAATCTCTATTATGCATAAACCATTTTCATTCCTCCCTCTTTCACATAGATAAGACAAACAAATAAAAGGAAGATCAATTAAAGAAGTGAGTGCATTGCCTTTACTACATAACAATCTCAAAGTGTCAATGGAAAAGATAATTTCTACCTCTGAATTACATCAATGTTATTTGTTGGTTGTTGTAACTCACACAAAATGTTGTAGAAAGAGTGACCATGACCAAATTGGAATGGTTGGAGTAGGGTGTATGGCCCAAATACTAACTGGATCTTCCAAGATGCTCTTAAAAGGGATGATTGGGAACATAGGTGGCTCATTCACTTTCCAAAAATAAGTCTCTAACTATTTCCACACATGACTGTATTAATTTACCAATGGTTTGGTAAGAGGAAAATAATTGTTGATTACAAGGAACTAAGAATGGAAATTTGGCTGGGGATTTGCAATAGCTATACCGTTATGGCCATTGATATCATGAACCCAATTAAATGGATGGAATGGGTCCTTTGACTATTGGAATTATCAACAAAATTAACAAGAGGTGATTTTCAACAATCATTAACTGAAATGAATGAGAAATTCTCACACCAATTGACCAGAATAATTGTGGGTTAACCAAAATGGTGAATTGCAAGTGTTGTAGTAAGTAGTGTATGCAAAGGGATCACACAAGAGATAGAAATTCATATAGAGCCATAGAAGTAAAGTAATCACATAGCTTTAAAATCACAATAAACATAGATATTTTACCCTAGAAATACACATAGGAAAACTAGCTTTGAATGCTTACTCAACCTTGATTTCAACAATCTCATGTTAAAATGAATCTCATGGCTCTATGGCCATTCAAAAATTTACACAACCTTCCCTTTTGAATCCTCACCTCTCAGAGGGTGTATGTCCCCATGATCTTATTCCCTTTTATCTCTTTGTGTTCATACAAAGACTTATCATCCCCGAGTGACTTTGCGTAAAGGAGGAAAATTGTATCGTTGAAGAACTTTTTGGGTTTTCATGATCAACATGCAAGGATCACCTGACATTCTTTTGTTTTTAAAAATTGGTTCACAAAAGGAGAAAGCCAGGTTTAAGTGGAAGCCCAAAATGATTTCACTTGTGACACCTTATATAATGGAAGAAGGGTGTCATGAAACCTAAAACCCAATTATTTATTATTGTTGGAAATTGGGGGAAGAAAGTAAGAAAACATGAACAACAAGTTGTTTGCACTTAACTAGGCCCAATAAATAATCCCAAATTGATCCAGAAAGAAATTTGAGCAAACTTGTAGAAGTTTGTCAAATGAAAGTCCTTTATTTTATGGCTTAAAATAGATCACTAATAAGTTGTGGTATCCAGGAGATGACTCAAAGGTAAAAATGAACTATGGGAATGGATATGGAAAGAAAAATATGAAACAAACATAGCAGAAGATGGTATTTATATTAGGATGGATGGTAATAGTACATGCTCCATGATCTGGAACAATGGCTAGGAAAAATGAGGCATAGTAAAACAACACTATTTATGGAAAAATTTCTCCATTCATTTGGCCTTATTCTAGGAGGACCCCTAGCAGTAGATGCATGAAATAACACTTCATCAATCCCTACAGGAAGCCAAGGTTTCTTTCACTCAATATAAATGGACTCGTATCTACCATTACTGGATGCAAGGCAAGAACATGACAAGTACTAAATGGATGATATATCTCAATAAATTATCACATATCAAACCCTGCATTAATAAATAATCACATAACAATTCATAAACATTAAACATACCTAGAGTTGATCGCTATATAAACTATGTTGAAAGGAGCAATCACAATTGATCTGATGAACTAGTCGGCAGTACAATTGGCATAGTTTCCCTCGCATGTTTCTCTTCAGATGTATGACCCTCTATTAGTGTTGAGATTCCCTCAATCGATGAAGAAATATCTTAACGTACCTGCCAAAATCATTCAACCTCCATAAATATCTAAAAAATCAGTACAAGTCATATTTGTAGTGCATTATTTACTCTAAGATGCATTTTTACGAGAGTGTTACAACATACCTGAATGATATACTCTTGGTTTCGATAATAATTTATTGGAGCCACGTCTAATATTTGATCAAACTGCCTCCCTTGATTTGAAGTAGAAACAATGAAGTCAACATTGACTTTGTTGTTGCTCCATTGGATTGATGGAGGTTTGCTCCAAGATTAAATGGCTCCAATAAATTATTCTATATTGAACATGGCCAACCACGTGAAGGCAGAAGCTCTTATGCCACCCCCCTCACATCACTCTCAATTCCCCAATACCCAACATATAAATATATTGAAATATTTACATCAAAAACAAACATATATACATACCAATATTCACAACTGTTTACAATGAAATAAAATGTTTCCTTGATCTATTTGGAGTGAGCTCAATTCTCCTAAGAGTGAAGTAACAACTATTCCATAACATCATACATTACACTAAAGCACTTTACATCTAAAAACTAGAGAATGGAAATTGATGTGAAAAGAGGCTTTATTCTATTCCATCATATGACTTGGTTGGAGTATTAAAATGCGCCTATAAACATAATAGAACTCATCCCACTTTGATATATAAGTGAAAACATGTTATTTTTCCAATATTTAATCATAAACTCACTCAAAATACTAAAATTAATGCTTTGGAAAATAATAGGTCTAAACTCATATGTAATCATGAAAATGGTCTTAATGTAAGGCTACAGGAAAGTGGGATATGGTGAAAAGTGAAGTAAAAACTTGGTAAAAAAATGGCATTTTGGCAACCCAACAAGCAAAAAAAAGTATTTAATAGAAAATAGATTTTATATTAAATAGTTATTAAAATATTCATGAACATCATCATTTAGTACTTTTAGTCGGCCTCTTCTTCTTATCTCTATAGTTCCTAAGCATTTCATCAATATCTATGTCTTCATTCTCTGGGTGCTCTTCAAAATATGATTGTGATTGCGTCTGCTCATGCAGAGAACACCTAGTCGCGGGGTACTCATGGGGTAATGGAGGCCACTATGATGAGGCATCACCTACAAAAGAAAAAAAATACAAAATTTAGATGGCAAATTTTTAAATATCATTGAACTAGTTCAGTAATATTAAAAAAAAGACATGCAATGTCATTATTTACCTAGTGCACTGGTCGACACCGTTGGAATGGTTTCCCCCACATGCTCCTCTTCAACTGTATGATCATCATGTACAACATTTTATGCCATTGAGACCACAAACTTTATAAGGACAATCATAAATGTATAAGTAAAAAAAAATAGAAGTACAAAATGTAAAACTACAAAATTATTAAGTATATGATTAAATTACAACCATATTACTGTCATGTTCCATCTCGGTTATAGCACCATTGTGGGGCTGCACCCCCGTGGAATATTGGGATTGCATGGGAGAACCATCTTCTGGTTTCAAAATGATATCAACGCACTACTCTCCAATACTAGTGCGTTCGTTGACAATGTTGCTCCCCTGATTAAAACAAAGTTGTAAAACATTAAATTTATTGATGATATCCAACATGACTGTATTGTATTAATAACAAAGGTTAATTTGGATTGAATTTTGTTTACCTTATCCTTCAAAGTGGTTCTTGGTAATTTCCCCAAGATTTTTCGGTGTTCAACTACAACTTTATAGCCGTACTTGTAACCAAGCTGGAGGTCTTCCTCCGTGGTTTCAGTACCAAACTTGTCACCCTGCATTGCATAAGAGTATGTATTTTTAATGTTATTCACTGCAATTACCTAAAAGTTTTAAGGTGATATAAATAAGATATTTAGGTACTTACAATTCGTGACTGCAACTTCAAATAGCCGCCATGGCCTAGCTTGTGCCGACCACATTTGACAATCCTTGCTTTTGTTTCCTTTGATGTGTCAGTCAACCTAACATCAAAAGTTTCAAGTATGTTAATATATACAAAAATTGTATTTACATCTAAAAAAATTTGAAGGTATTGAATTGAAATTGTAATTTAGCTTCTAGGACTAGAGGGTGTTTTTCCTTCATCTGTTAATTTCTTCTCTTTTGCGTCCTTGATGAGGGCCTTCCACTCCCTCTCTAGAATCATGAGAGGACTCTCATACATATAGTTTTGTTTCAAGTTCTTCCTATATGTTTCTCGTGTATATTTTAAATATTGTCCAACTGCAGTGGTGGCCAAGGTCTTATTAAATGTGTCTACGCCAAAAAGGATTTCATGATAATCCATCAATTATTTTTTGAGGTTGGAATTATGGGAATTCCACCTCTCCCGTATGGTGGGCCCAAAAATCAGCAACACCTTATTCTCCAAGGACCTATAAAAATCGTTATTTCCTACACACAAACAAATTATATGATTCTTAATTTAAAAATAATAATTTAGATGATTTATATTTGGCTACATAGAGAACATGAAACAATTAAAATTTTAAAAATTACTTGGGACTTTAACTTGCTTTAATGGAAGCCCTTCCTCGTTGACCATAAATGTTCCCTTAAGGGTCCCTGTGCTGGTCACATGTCTTTCTTTAGGAAAAGAAACCATATAGTTGGTCAAATCATCAACCTCGTCTCTGTCACCACCTCTAGAGCCTACCTGTGTGCTCGCTTCCTTGGTGTGTGTGTCGTGGCTCCCACCTAATGGTGTGGAAGGTGGAGAAATGAATAGATGTATCCTAGCAAATTTACCAGGGCCTGCGTAGGGACCTTGTGGCATCTGTGCAATTCACTCCTACCGACACCATGCATGTCAGGGTCAACAGGATCCAAAAATATCTATATAAGAAAGAAAATATTTTTTCGTTTAAATATTTTTATCGATCTTATGACATAAAAATAAAACCACTTGAAATTATAGTTATTAAGTTATATGTCTTAAGCCTTGTCATAACTTATTTCATCCTTTCTTCGACCTCGGGAGTTTGATCTAGAATATCTAACAAGTGAGCTAGTTCCTTGTTTGCTTTATTGATATTTTTTTCTAATTACAACCACAAGGTCGGGGGATTCATACAAATACCTTTCGCCGAGTGAATCATCAACAATATCATGGCCTGCCAACTACATATTCAACAAAATAAATGATAATTTAGTTATATAAACAAAAAAAATAACTGATCACCACAGAAATAAAATGCACATTAAATGCAATTCAAAAATTGTTGTTCGTTTACCTGTTTTGAGGCCACTTTTGATTTACCATGATCAACCTGCCACATTACAGTAAAATTAGAACCGTGTTCATTATCATGAGAAATAAATTCAAATGTATGAGAAATCCTCCCTTTTTATTGACATCCAAGGAGGAATGTTATTGTTGATAACAAAAATAGGCCACACTGAGTGTTGGTTGGTTATCTTAGTTATACCTTTAACATGATTTGACCCAGGTTCAGATCTACTGGGGATCCAACAAATCCTCTAAAACCATCGGCCCTCCTAGTAAACTAGAAGGCAACGCAACACACAGAGTGCACTGTGTAGTCTCACCCAAGAGAGTCTTAATGGGTGACTACAATGCTCAAATGCTTCCAGTCTAGTACTGAATGGGGATCTGTGAATTACGCGGTGTGAATTCTATCTAATTATTAGAGCAATATACCGTCATTATCATTCATGCATGTAGCATAATTAGATCCATTAACCAATTCATACATCATTCTAACACCTACTTATTGACAGTAAAAGGAACACAAACATTCAATCACATAACACAAGTTTTTCCATGGTTCACCCCCTCTTGGGCTACATCCACAAAGATCTGGCTCTCAAGCTCTTTTATTCTAGCGATTCCAAAAATACAACTCTGTGCGCTTTACAACTCGTCCTCAGTCGGGTCGAGATCTATTATGAGGTGTACTAGATCACACCAGGCTCCTTAGCCTGTGATCTAACCCTCAAGATCTACCCTTCTGACCCTCTATAACTCAACAACTTATAAGACTGGATCGAATTACAGTTGTGTTACAGACCAATTACTCCTTCTCATGTGATTAACATTCTCTTACCAAAATCATAACATAGTTAGGTCTTCTCTCATGCTGGACTTGCACACTTTCCTCCTCTGCATGTGCATTTTACTTTCGTCCACTTCTTTTCCTGCCAGCTGTCTTTCTTTCCCATCTTCTTGCATGCATGCCTCGCATGCCTCCCTGCCAATTGTATTTCCTCCACTTCGTTCCTTTTCCCCAAAATGGGCCTATGCCCAACACTGACATCGTGACTCATTCTGAGTCACTGCCTGATTTGTGCAGCTGTCACTGCCTGTTTCCCGCGTCTGTTACTGCATGCTGTAGTGCGTCATATATTTTCGTTATCCGATGGCACTGCTGGTGAGATTGACTACTCTTTTTAGACATAGCGGTAACCACCTGCGCCATGATAGGATATTGTAAAATATCTCCTCCCTCGGACCCGATCTGTTCAACGCTTCGCTTAGCTGCGTCACTCTCCATGACCAACTTCTCCGCCTTTTCTTGTAGGGGCTCCAACAATGCCTGTATTACTGTCTTTTGTGCTTGCAGTGCTTTCTCTTCCAACTGCAGAGCATTCATTTTGGTGGAAATATTGATCTTCTTCGACAATGACACTGTTTTATGCTGCTGCTTCACCTTCTCCATTGCTGCGTGGAGTTTTTTTTCCCTCGTATTTCTTGGAGGCTTCCATCCTCTAGGAGGTGAGTCCACAACTGCACGCTCTTTTCTAATAGATCAATGACTCTTTGTATGCTTCGAATGATGTCCTCAGCAGCTACCATTGCCTCTTGTTCTCGTTGTGCTATAACTTTTGGGGGAGTAGTAGGTGTGACATGCTCCTCCAACTCTTTAATTTTCTCTTTATAGTGTTGTATAGTCTGTTCTATCCTTCACATCTTTTCTTCCGAAGACACTACCTCCTCATTTGTGTTATCGAGAATGGCTTGAAATAGTATGTGGATCTGAGTCTCCATCTCCTCCACTTTTTTTTGCACTCTCTCTTTCAGGTTGCGCTTCGTGGTTGAGGGATTCCTTCATCATGATGTTTTCTACCTTGGATACCTGTAGATTCATCACGTTATCTCTTGCTCTGGACTGAATCTCCTATGCAATGCTTACCTAAAGTTTATACAGTTCCTTTGTTGGAATCTTGACCAATGCCACATCCAACGCTTCAATTTTCTTTAGGGGTTTCTGTGTTGTCTCTTCATTAAGAAACATCATCGTAGGTGTGATGATGAAATTGGTGCTCCCCTACTTGAAAACTACACTATTTCAGGCACTGACACTCCTTCCTTAGCCTGCATGGGTGTTTCTTTTGGTTTCTGCACTACTGCATAATGATATGTAGCGCGTTGTGCCACACTTTCCTGGTCTCTCTAGATACTTACTGTAAACTGGTTCCTTCCAGCCAATGAGGCCAATGAGGATGAGTAACCACGAGTAGTGGAACTCAGAGCCCCAATCCATTGTGTCCTTATAGTCCTCTAAAAGTGAGTTCAATAGGTATGGGGCCCATCTCATCAAGTTCCCCTTTGCACACTCTGCGGCGACAATGAACACATCGGTCGATACTTCCTCTTTGCGACACTTGCGCATCAATTTGCATACAAGAACTTTGGTGGAAAACCTTGTCATAGGATCGATGATGTCGCTGATCCTGATGCCCCTGTTACCGTGCTCTGCACCATACTTGGCATTGATCTCATCTGAGATGGCCTTGGATCTGGTTTTATCCTCTAGGTACTGTTCTGGATTTTCCCCATCTGTGGGTAACCCCGTGATTACTACGATGAGGTCCAAAATGATAGACACTGGCCTATCCATCCATAAGATTCCTCCATGAAATTGTGCAAGCAGTTACTTGAAACAGACGTTAACATGATTTCCCCACCCAAAATGTGGGAAATCTAGCAAGTTCATGATGCTAGTGTTATAGAGCCCAAGAATCCACTACGTCGACTCTAATAGTGGCATGCCTGATGAGCCTTCTCCTCTACTTTCTAGATAATTTTGGGGTGCCAGGTATGGAAATTTGGTGACATTCATCACGTCATGGTCAAAATACTAGATGGAATTCACTCCATCGACCATATCATCATCTACGTGCACCCATTTCGAAATCTTCGGTAGAACCAGGGTCCTTTCTACTTGTGGTTGTGACCCTCCTTGCGCGCTACTATCAGCGTGATCCTTCTATTTGGATTGTGGGGATGAGCACCCTACCTATGGTACATCCTCGTGTACTGCTTCCTGTCCTGATTCTGGTTCATGGATCTATGGTGCTAAACCTATGGCCTTATTAGCCTTTCATGGCCTTGGTCCCCTTGATGTGTCTGATTCGGTTCTCTGTGTGTCCTCCTCTAGCTGCCCGACCTTATACACTGGGTACTGTTGCTCCTCTATTTCCATAGGGTTTGCTTCGTACTCAAGTGTGTGTAGTTCATCCACATCAACCACTATGGGTATCTATTTATCCCTTGTGTCTGTTGCCTGAGAAATACTTCTCGTGTTCCTGTTAGCCCTGCCCGATGCTCCAAATCGTGTTGGTGACATTTTGATGAGGTCTGGACTGTAAATATTCGAAATTGATGGATGTTAGTTTGAAGTCTCACTTTATCACTCTTTCTCTTGGATCTGTGTTCTTCTCCTTAGCAATTAACACAATGAGTTTCTTTCCCCCCTTTTTCTGACTTTATAGGGGGAAGGCGATGTGACAATTGTTCCGTACTAACAATTGTCCCTTTTTCACTTTTTTCTATGTGTCCTACGCATGGTAAATTTGTACTTGCTAACTGATGTCCTGTGCGCTGTGTTTTCAGACATTTCCCTTTCCCTCGCACTAATTTATTTACCTCTACATACATACTTCTGTGTGTTTGTCACAATTTCAACAACCGCCGCCAGTTGGCGCCTGAATTCCACAGTCGTCATTTTTCAAATTGTCGCGTTCTCTGACCCTCGGTCCTTTTTCTGTCGTCCTGGGATTTTTGAGCGCATAGAGTCCTTGGATTAGATACCCTTTTATTCTGGCACAATATACTTATTCTTTCACATTGACTCAGTGACCTGTGCACACAGACTCTTTTCTTTTTCGTCGCACTGACTTGCTGACCTGTATGTGTGGCTTTTTTTTTTACATTGGTTCTTACTTTGCGGTAACTTTCAATTTGCGGGTGGTCGACTATCGTTGTACATCTTAAGTCGATTCCCATTGATCATTCCCCTCAATTCTGTTCCTTCCAAATCCTTCAACTGTACAAATCCTCCATCTATGACAGTCTTGACCTCATATGGTCCCAACCAATGCATTCTGAACTTTCTTGGACGTTGAAAAAACTTGTTGTCATACAGTAGGACTAAGTCTCCTTCCTTGAAACTTTTTCTCTTTATATGTCGGTCATGCCAAGTTTTGTCCCTTTCTTTTTGTAATTCTTGGTGAAAGCCTGCTAGAATCCTATCTTCTTCCATGCTCATCAACTGACTTAACCTTTCTTGTATTTCACCTTGCTCTGTCATGTTTGTAATTCTTGTGACACGCGGACTTGGTACCAAGAATTCTAATGGCACCACTGCTTCTTGTCCATACACCAATACAAATGGTGTCTACCCTATCAACTTCTTACAGGTAGTTCTATATTCCCATAGTACTGATGGTATCTTTGAATCCCAGTCGTCCCTATTTACATTACAAATCTTGGTTAAGGAATTCTCTAGAATCTTGTTGAAGGCTTCCACTATTCCATCTTCCTGAGGATGTTATAGAGTAATTTTCTGATGGTAGACCTTGAATTCTTTAGTGAGATCTCTGATAGTGTTGTTGATAAAGTGAGTTCCTTGGTCACTCATCAAAATCCTTGGGCATCCAAGTCTGGTGAGCACATGTTCAAATAGGAAGTGTGTTGTTGTGTCTGTGTTGCAATCTTTAACTGGTGTTGCCTTTACCCATATTGAGAGGTATTCTGTCACAGTGATGATGTATCGCACGCCTGACCTTCTTGCGGGTGGGTGAATTGGCCCAACAAATTCGATATCCCATTTTTCAAACACTTGTAGCGTTACCTGTGGGTGTAAGGGCATCTCATCCCGTCTGTTTGGTTTTCCAACCCTCTGACAAACGTCACATTATTGGCAGTACTCCTTTGCATCTCGATGAATAGTTGGCCACCATAATCCTGCGCATAGTACCTTTTGCATGGTAGCTTTGCCTGCATAGTGCCCTCCAATTATTCCTTCATGGCATTCTACCAATATCCTAGGCCTTTCGTGTTATAGCGTGCACCTTCTCAAGATGTTGTCTTCCCCCATTTTATATAAGTGTCATGCGATCAACTGGTAGTCGGCTGCTCTGACAACCAGATTATTCCTTTGCGCAGTTTTAAGTTCCTATGGCGCAGTCCCTGTACTTAAATACTCAACAATGTCAGCAAAATAATCATACATGACCTGGACTAAAAATAACTGCGTGTTAGGGAAGGTATCCTCTAAGTTTGTAGGCTCCTTGCCATTGGTGACCCTTGACAAGTGATTAGGTCCTGTGTTCAGCTTCCCTGGTTTAACTATGACCTCAAAGTCAAATTCTTGAAAAAACAGTAACCATCGACAAATTCTCCCCCCCAACATTGGCTTGTTGACTAGGTACTTAAGGGATGAATGATAAGTGAACATCTTAAAATGTTTTCCAAGTAGGTAATTCCTGAATTTTTGAAGCGCATACACGATTTCCATACCTTCTTTCTCTGTAGTGTTGTAATTATGCTCGGAGTTTGACAATTTTCTTCTTGCAAATGCTATGGGATGGTCCAAATCCCTTGCTTCCCAGGGCTATGGTTGATGCATCTACATGCACATGGAATGTCTTCTCACAATATGGAAAGAGTAATATGGGTGTTGTGCCCATATTATCCTTCAGGGTGTCCAACCCTAGCTAATAGTTCTCATTCCATTGGAATTTAGTATCCTTCTTGAGAAAATTCTCCATCGGCGCAGTGATCTGTGCATACCCATTTATAAATTTTCTGTAATATCCCGTATGTTCCATTGTGGCTCGCAGTTGCCGCACTGATTTCGGTGGTGGTAAATTCACAATTACTGCAATCTTTGCATGATCCACGATCAAACCTTGTTTGCATACTATGTGACCCAATAGAATTCCGAGGGGTGTTCCAAATATACATTTCTTAATGTTCAAGGATATTCGGCATTTCCTGCATCTTTCTAACATCAGCTTCAACACATCTAAATGATACTTCAATAGGTTGTACACTGTCCAATCATCCGAATATACCTCTAGAAACTGATGGATGAATTCTTTGAAGACAACAATGAATGCTCTGGAAAAAATTGTTGGTGCATTCTTCAGTCCAAAAGGCATGACTGTGTACTGGCAGGATCCCCATTCTGTCGCAAAGGTAGTCTTGTACCGATATTCTGGTGCTATCTTGATTTGGCGGTAGCTTAAGAATTCATCAGTGAATGAGTATGCTTCCTGACCTCCCACATTTTCTAGGACTTCATCTGTAAAGGGTGTAGGGAAGGGGTCATGTAGGCAAGCATCATTGAGCTTTCTCGGATATACACAGATTCTTGTGCCTCCTTGCTTCTTCTCTTGAACTACCATGGGGATTATCCATTCTGATTCTTCTACTAGTTCTATGATTCCTGCTTCCAACATTATGTCGATTTCTGCTCCTACTTTCTTCTTGTATATGGGGTTCAATATGTAAGGCCTCTGTCTGATAGGTCTTGCCTTCGGTTTGAGAGGGATATTCATCTCTCAAATTTCTCCTACAATTTGTGAAGGTCATTGGGAACAAGTCATTGTACTTGCACAATAAATCTGTTACCCTTTCCACTATTTTCTCGTCCCAGTAATCCCCAATAATGGCCATATTGGGATTCTCCTTTGTTCCAATATTGACCTTCTTTACTTTAATCGGTGTAGTAAATTCTTATTCTGCTAAGGAGGGTCCTTCTACGCCCCTTTCTCCTTCGATCTATGAAATTTGGATATTATGTGGATCTTCTTCGTTTGGTATGTCTTCTTCTACACGATAACATGACAACAATTCTTTGACTGTCCACCTATTCTGCTGCTGATATTTGGTCATAAGGTCCAGCTCTAGTTTATCAATAAATATCAAACCTATAATATGTTTTAAAGTGAAATCGACGTTGGGGTTCTCATGTTCTAATGAGAATGTGGCTATGAAATTCTCTTGCAATATTGTCCATTCAGTGGTACCTCTGCGCAATTCTTGGTCCACATACCATTTTTAAAAACTCCTTCCAGTGTGTGAATGAAATAATGAGGCCATTCCTCAAGTGGTATCATCCTCCACTATGTTCTTCATTGTTCCAAGTGTTCCACAGGTGTTCCATGTCCACTGTATTTCTGAGTTGCGCTCCTCTTTTGTGCTGCACCGAATCTGATGCGCAATAGTCTTTTTCATTGGTACCAGTCCTGTATTTTTTTTTTGTGTGCACCCCACCATATTGTAGGTGTAGCCTTAAGTGTGATGTCGAGAGATAACAATCTATGGTTGTCTGATACTTCCTCCTCATATGTCGTTAGGAATTCTTCCAAGTCGTTGATTCCATGGAAACTTGGAGGTTCTTTGATTTCTGTCCCAACCCACCTTAGTGCGAGGTCTATTCATGTGCATCTTCTGGTTGAGACCTCATGTAGGCACTGCTTCCAATTCCTCAGACCTATGTCTGAGTCAGAAGCACATGACATGATACTTCTCCAGATAAGTACACCATCGACAATTGGATTAATGTAATCTCCGGTGTGTGCGGTGGTCCGTTACAATTGGTTAATTTCTTCCAGATCTAGACATGTTGGTTCCACAAATATTTCGGCTTCAGATGGATATAGGGGTGCTATAACCACTATTCTCCTGACTCAAATGTCATCTTCTAGGTCTTCAGGTTGATTATCGTTTGATTTTCAAACACCCAATCCAATCCCAGTAATGTTGGATATGGTGTTGTGCCTTCCACGATTTTGATCACTTCGAAGTTCGCCTTAGTGCGAACTCCATCCATATCTACTGTCACTCATTTCAGCCTCCCTATTGGAAGAATTCTGTGTTGGTTTTCTAACTTCAGCTGGACTAATGAGTAGCCTAAGGTAGGTTCTCCCATTCATTGTGATGTTTTTTTGGGTAATACATTCACTTCAGATCCCATATCTAATATCACATCGCCCATGTTAAAATCTATGATGTTGAAATTCAATCTAAACTCTCTGGTGGTTCTCCTTATGGCATGGATGTGATTGACTGCCCTCTATTCTAACTTTCCCTCAGAGTTTTTGGTACATCTATATAACAGATTCTATAATATTATAACGGATGATGGATCCTTTAATAATCTAATACAAGGTTGCAGGAAATTTTTAATACAACTTACTTGGTTTCCCGGGTGGACTTCACTAGTATGGTCCAATGCTGATGACATTTCATACGTTGGGATGTCTTGGGTATGCTGCGCGGTAGATGTAGACACAACATTCTACTTGAGAAATTCTTGTTTGGCCTCCTTAAAGGTATCCTTATCCTTTCCTACATCGAATCGCTTGGGTGGCTTGGTATTCTTCTTAATGCATTGGTGTTGTACTAGTTCCTGTTTAGCCGCATCATTGTTATAACCCTAATTTGCACCAGACATGCTTACTTGGAATCAGGCCATCTCAGATTCCTTCTCTGCCAAAACACTACTGAAAAACTCTTCTTAAAAACCCCTTTTATAAAGGCCCATGCGCCCTGCTCCATTACTACATGCGTGTACATTCTAGTTGACCCAAGACAACCCGCATGTACCTACAAAAGCACGAAAAAAAGAAAGTTGCTGACAGAACACACAACTTTGGGTAAGTTAACTAAACCTTTTGGCCATGCATGGCTGGTCACTCGACCAAATACCTAGCTTCTTCTAGCCTATAAAAGAAGGGTTAGGGGTCCCATTTGAAAGGGGGAGAATCATAGTAAAGAAACTATACCTGATTGAGCATTCCCTTTGTCCCAACCTTTAGCCATCCTTATGCAAAGAGAAGTATAGAGAAAAGAAGTTGGAAGATAGTGGAAGAAGAGCCTAGGACTAGGATTGAGGAGCAGTAGCCGACTTTATCATTGTAAGGTATCATTGTGAAGTTAATAAAAGAGTTGCTTTTCCCGTCCTGCCATATGAAATTGTCATTATTGGAATATTGATTGTATGATTGATTAAATATCTAACCCATTAGTTCATAGATCAAATGCATGTGGAGTTCTTTGTTTGTCTTTAGTGAATGTAGGTCAACATTGGGAGGAGAGTTGTAGTAAAAGAATGACCAAGCGTGAAAAGGGATCGACATCAAACACAAAGAATAAGGTACGCCAACTTAATCTCTTGAGCCTTGTATTTACATATGAGTAATGGGGGTCTAGGCATGGGATGATGGCAAAAAGTAAGAATCTTTAGGTCATTTCTGCATGCATGATAAAACCCTTAGTGCTAGTTCGTAGGAGGGATTTCCCACCCACAACTGAATTGGCGACCATACTGGGGATCTCTAGGGTTTCTGGGAATATTTTTTCTTTGGTATTTTTAAGAATTGGGTTCATTCCTTGTTTTTAAAGTTTCTGTAAAAGTCTGAGCTAACAGAGATTTTGGTCTTCCATACCAGGTATCTCTGTTTCTTTGCTTGACTACATTTTTTTTACGGGACCCACATAGGTACACGTGGCCTGTATAAGGTATACACATGTGTACTCACGCCCTACATTCATACAACCCGCTTGTACATGCTAGCTGAGGAAGTGTCAGTTGCGTGCATGATTTCAGAAAATTTATTTTAGGGAGGAAATCATCCTCTCCCCTGTCAGAAGTGATCCTTCTCAGGGGTTTTTTGGAACTTATTCTAGTCTCTTTTTTTGCATTTTGTAGCTTAGGTTTCACCTCAGATTGGTTTTGTTCTATGAAATTTTCCTTGAATTGTTTTCTTTTTTTGTCAAAGTAAGTTTCTGAGTCTTCAAGAGATTCTAGTTCTCAATACCAGTAGTCTCTGCCAATGCTTGATTGCTTATATTTTCATTTTTTTGGAGAGTTGCAGAGGTACATGCGATCTGCATAAGGCCTACATATGTGTACACATGCTCTGACCTTACATAGCTCGCATGCACACGCAGGCTGTTGAACTGTCAGCAACGTGCCTGTTGAGAAAATTTTTGTTTAAGGAGAGGCAGTCATCCTCTTCCTTATCAAGAGTTATACCTCTTAGGGATTGCCTTGATTTAATCTTGGTCTTTGTCATAACAGTCGACAACTTAGGTCTGATTACAACATAGCTTGCTTTTTCATTAAAATATTTCTTCTCTTTCTTATCTTTTTAAACTTATTTTTAGCTTGAAATTTTAACAAAANGGCCCGGGGGGGGGGGGCATGAATCGTGCATTCATCAGTTTCTTTTAGAATATTTTGTTATTTTTGTTGTGATTGGAAGAAAATAATAAAAAACTTATTTTGTTAGATCACTTTCTTTCCTACCATTTGCTTTGCATTTTTATTTGAAAAAGAAAAAGAAATTAGCATAACGTTGTGCTTTCTTCTAATTTTAAAAGCATTTCAAAAAGAAAAAAAATAAGAAATATAATCATGCTTTGCTAGTGTTCATATAAGTTTCATCATTTTTCGCAAGAGTCTTAACAACATCAGTTGCACTACCGTACCCTTTTTGAGTAAATCAATCCAGTAAAAATATCGCTAATTAAAATTTACTAGACTTTATGTTTGTAGGGTCCATCAACTAGATTAGGCTAGAGCCTTGATTTAGGTTGGAGAGGAAACTCTTCAAGGCTGCAAAAAATACATAAGAGTCTGTGATAGGGAGTGTTAAAAGTCCAGTATTGTGGAATTTATCCAGGACCCCCCTCTAACACAGGGGATAAACACGAGGTCGTGTGTGGAAAGGTAGCAGAGATAAACCCTCCAAAGCCAGACCAAGCATAGTGGGGAACACATATAGAGGAATTGTCTTGGGATTCCATTGATCGCATTTGCCATGGAGCTTCATGGGTCTCGAATCCGTTCGAGGTCCTCAGTCATCTTCTGTAATACTTGCTTTCGATACCCTTGATAGGTTTTGGGCTTGATACCTTGCTCATTGTGGTCCACTCGACTGTCGACTGTACCCGCCTAGTGATTGTTCACGAGCTGGAAACCTAGTTGCTTTTATTTTATGGATTTACATAGGTGACCATGGAGGTATACCATAGTACCTAGGGCAGACATCGGGCCATGCTTCATAGAGTATACCCGGAGGGTGCTTCCGTATTCGAGTTGCACTTGCACCGGTAAGTTTCTCTAGTGTTGGTTGGTGTAACTGTTCTTCCAACTAGTTAGTCGTTTCTCTAGTGTGTGCTTTGTGCTCCCTAGTTTTCCATAGTGAGTTAGTCAGTCGTGGCTTTGGGTCTTTGACCTAGGGTGGTAGACCACCCACTCTTCCGGTTGAGAGGACTTTTCAGTCTTCCGCTTAGAAATGTGGAGCCACCTCTTTATAGGCGTTGTTTTGATAACACTGGTTCTTCAGAGTCAATGTGTGAGACTTTTATGGATTTGAATGATCTCGCAAGGGGAGAACCTCTGCATAAGATTTTCATGGATAAAGTTCCTGACGATACCAACCAAGGAAGCCCTTCGCAAGGGGATTCTTGTGTTTTTCCTTTCTTTGGAAACATTGGTGTCCCTTTGATGGCCACTTTGTACATTCCTAGGTTGAATGTGGGACTACCGGTTTGGTTGGGTACCATTCCAAATATCCCGAATCCACTTGATGCTTCTCGGTTAAGAACCTTAAGTCATGGGAACCCTGTTGATGTTTTTTCATCAACAAAGTCTTCTCCTCCTCCTTCTCCCACCTCTGGTGAAATTACAGTTACTAGTAACCGAAAGTCTAAACGAAATAGAAAGAGGAAGAATAGGAAGAAGAAATCACCAACCTCTGTGAGTCATGTTGGAGATAGGTCAACAACCTCTACAAGTCATGTTGAAGACTAGCACCCAGCCTTTGCAAGTTATGCTGGGGGAAATCACCCACCCTCTTCAAGTCATGCTGGGGGGAAAAGTCCAATCATTGCTAGTCATACTGGTAATAGGTCTGTAGTCTCTGCAAGTCAAGTTATCGACCCATCACCAACCTTTGCAAGTCATGTTGGAGATGAGAAACCAACCATTGCTAGTCATGTTGGGGGCATTGATTCTATTGAGAAACCTAGACGGATAGGACATAAACCTAAGTTCCCTTGTAAGCTTTGCAAGGGAGATCACCTTACTCATCTATGCCCTAGCATTCCAGAGGTATAAAGATTGTGGTCCCTGTCTGCAAGCTCTTCTGATTCTGAGTCTTCTTAGGTTTCCTCACAGTCTATTCAACCTTTGGTTGAGAAATTGGTCACGTCGATGTAGTCATCGACTGATCCCACTCCTCTTTTGAGGGGTGAGGTGCCTTTAGAACTTGTAGTCTCTCTGCCTATTCAGCCATTGGTTGAGAAAGTGGTCATGCCGATGCAGTCATCGGCTGATCCCACTCCTCTTTTGAGGGGTGAGGTGCCTTTAGACCTTGTAGTCTCTCATCCTATTCAACCATTGGTTGAGAAAGTGGTCATGCCGATGCAGTCATCGGCTGATCCCACTCCTCTTTTTGGGGGTGAGGTGCCTTTAGACCATGTAGTCCCACAACCTATTCAGCCATTGGTTGTAAAAGTGGTCATGCCGATGCAGTAATTGGATGATCCCACTCTTCTTTTGGGGAGTGACGTGTCTACCGACTATGTTTTTAGCATTTCTAGTTCAGTACTTTCAGAACAAGGGGGCATTCCGCTCGTTCCGAGCACACCCCCTCCAAGCCCTAGGATGGTTTCCTTTGATTGGAATGATCTTGTTGAGCCTCGTCTTCCTTCTTCTGCACCTTTTCAAATCAGGGTTGAAGTTAGTTCAAAAAACATTTATCGATGTATTGTGGATGAAGGAGCCTCCGGGAGTATTTTATCCTCCTCGGTTTGGAAAGTCTTGGGATCTCTCAAGCTTGTGTCTACTTCGCATGAGCTGTTGGATTTTGACAGATGTCCTAGTGATTGTTTAGGGGTTCTTCCTCATTTGCCTACCTCGTTAGGTGGGAAAACTGCCCTTGTTGATGTTATAGTGGTGCAAGGCCCGTTAGATTTCAATATGCTTCTTGGGCATGATTATGTATATGCTATGAATGCTGTGGTGTCTACGTTCTTCCGGGTGATGCATTTCCCTCACAATGGAAGCATTGTCACTATTGACCAGCTGGCACTTGATAATCACCATCCTAATTCTGCGTTATTTCAGACTACCCCTTTAAATGTTCCTAGTGTTCATGTAGACTCGAACCTGCCATGGGTTAACTATGTGGCATCTTATCCTCGATGTCCAATTGCTTTCGACCAGGAACCTGTGCAATCATGTTTCCCTTCCCGAGACTTGGTCTCAAAAATTGATTCATTGGTTTATCCAATGGGGGCTTGTGAGCCCTTGCTTCCCCCTCTTGGTATGAGTGATTTTGAATCTCCTTCTGAATCTGATCTCATTGTTTGTAGATCCTCAAGCTCTCATACTTGTGATTCTTCACTGATAGACTTTTCCAGTCCTGGAAAAAACCTCCATTGTCAAATGGAATGTGGTCAGTTTAGTTCACCCTGTTAAGGTCCTAACCCGCACATAGGTAGATTAATGTATTCGGATGTAATAAAGGTCAATATTAATAAGACCTTTCAATAAAATAGAATAAGGCGGATGTAAGAAGACCTAATAGAAGCTTCCGCTTCTAGAAGGA
>ML779384.1:97924-126320 GCA_009831015.1 Picea engelmannii
ATTGGAGGCTGCCCCCTCGAAGAGGCCTGTGAACATTGCTATCTGAATCAAGTGCTATTTCTGTTCAAGTGCTATTTCTGTTGCTATTTCGTATATCATTTCTGTGTATTGTGAAGATTATGCTGGATATTTCACTGTTATTCAGTTATTTCTAGCATTTCGTTTCTGTTCTGCATATTTTATATATCTGGTATCTTGCACACCCTTTGGAACTGTCAACCCTCATTTGCGTGATTTCTTGGATTTTGAATTGCCTTTATATGAGGCTATCCTTGAAGCCATGACTACGGTTTCTATACCATGGGAGGACTTACATTGTGGTTTGTGTTTTCTTCCCTCTTGGGACACTTTCCAAGTTGACTATCGAAGAGACTCTTGGTATGAGCCTAGCAGTGGGCTCTACCTGAACCAATTTCATACATGAGTTGTAGCCCCCAACGGGTCTTCTTTTAAGCCCTTTTCAGACCCTCTAAACATGAAAAAGTTTCCGAGTGATCTTGTGGCCTTTCACGCTTGTTAAACTAAAATTTGAAGTGACGTCTATCTGACAATAGTTTACCCCTTTTTCATTCCGGATGGTCAATTGTACGAACAAAGGTATACTCTAAAGGCTTCAGGTCCCTAGAAGAGTATTCTCAGGTATAATTTTAACCCTTTTTTGGGCCTGAGGGACTAAATTTATGAAAAAGGAACCCCCACAGAGTCCATAGTTAAGCTCTTTTCAGACTCCCTAAAATTGAAAAGATTGCCGAGTGACCTTATTCTTTCAAACTCGTAAAAATGGTCCAGAAGAACATTCCTGATAGAGTCCATAGTTAATCTTTTTTCAGAATCCTTAAAAATGAAAAAATGGCTAAGTGATCTTGTCTTTATCACACTCGTTAAAATGGTTTTGAATAGATGTCTTGTCAGTGCTAGTTTACCCCTTTTTCGAACTGACTAGACTCCCTTCGAAAAAGGTACCCCATTGGAGTCTCCTTTTACATTTTTCAGACTCTCTAAATATGAAAAACCGCTGAGCTAACCTTCTCTGGGCTTGTTAAAATTACATCGAAGGATGTTACCATTGTGTGTTTTATTAATCACATTTGCATACCCACGTCTTTGGCCTAATGCCAGCTCCATGTTTCTCTCAACTGAACCATACGAAGCATTCCTTATACACAATCCTTGTAGCACTTTGCCTTTGCGTCTTGACACCTTTGGCCCCTGGAGGATTTTTCCCGAGTGTCCTTACTTTGAACATTAGTCTTGTCCTTGCTCCTCAAACTAGTATGTTTGCAACACTCATTGCTCCTTTGTAACGTAGCATTCTTTTATTCTTTTTCCAAAATTATTGAAAAAGACAAAAAAAAACTCAAATATACCCCAAAAAGAAGAAGGGAAAAGTAGTTTCTTTTTTATTGGCAGCACAATGAGTCACCCTCGGAAAAAGCACATTTGTCCATTTGTTCGTCAATACTTGGGATTTAATATGACCTTAGGAAGTTGTTCCCGCTACATTGAGCCATGTCCTCCTCCATTTGGTTATTCTTCCAAACATATAGAGAGTTTGCGTTGCCTCCTACCTCATAAACTTATGTTAATGCCATGCTTCCTGAGTCTCATCATTTGTCGTGCTATTGTCCAAGGGAAGTTTTTACCAAGCCTGAGTTGGCCCCTCTGCAGTTTGTCTCTTGCCCTCATGCCCGACCATCCCGAAAGTCCAGTCAAATCTTTGCTCGAAATCAATGAAGCCTTCAGTCTGATAATCAAGATTCTCTATTCCACGACCGACGAGCCATCGAAGACCTCTGGGTAGTGAATTCGTACACCCATATTACACTCCTACCCAAGTTTTGAATATTTTGAAGTTGTTGCTCGAGCTCTAATGACCTCATCTCCAGCCATCAGGCCTTATCAGCTTCTAGAAGATGGATACTCTACACGTATATCTTTTTGATTTCAAGATGTAGTTCTGTTGTGTACTACTCGTGGATACACTTTATATAGTTATATGACATGGATCTACTACAATGTATTTGATTGGTAGCCATGGTTTTATTTTATCCTGAGCATGGGTATGCCCGCCTCGGTGAGACAATTATTATTTTGTAGATGACACCTCCCAATTTCTGGTCCCTGGGCTCACTTGTTTGGAACGTTGGTGAAGATTTTTAATGTATTTCGGCCATCAGATGCTCTTCTGACCTCACACATTAGGGGGCATCTATTATAACCCTAATTTTCACTAGACATGCTTACCTGGCATCAGGCTATCTCAGATTCCTTCTCTGCCAAAACACTACTGAACAACTCTTCTTAAAACCCCTTTTATAAAGGCCCACGCACCCTGCTCCATTACTACACGTGTGTACACTCTAGCTGACCCAAGACAACCCGCGTGTACCTACAAAAGCACGAAAAAAAGAAAGTTGTTGACGAAACACACAACTTTAGGTAAGATAACTAAACCTTTCGACCATGCATGGCCGATCACTTGATCAAATACCTAGCTTCTTCTAGCCTATAAAAGAAGGGTTAGGGGTCCCATTTGAAAGGGGGAGAATAATAGTAAAGAAACTATACCCGATTGAGCATTTACTTTGTCCCAACCTTTAGCCATCCTTGTGAAAATAGAAGTATAGAGAAAAGAAGTTGGATGACAGTGGAAGAAGAGCCCAGGACCAGGTTCGAGGAGCAGTAGCTGACGTTATCATTGTAAGGTATCACTGTGAAGTTAATAAAAGAGTTTCTTTTCCCGTCCCATCATATGAGATTGTCATTATTGGAATATTGATTGTATGATTGATTAAATCTCTAACCCGTTAGTTCATATATCAAATGCATGTGGAGTTCTTTGTTTGTCTTTAGTGAATGCAGGTCAACATTGGGAGGAGAGTTGCAGTCAAAGAACGACCAAGCACGAAAAGGGGTCGACATCAAACACGAAGAATAAGGTACATCAACTTAATCTCTTGAGCCTTGTATTTACATATGAGTAATGGGGGTCTAGGCATGGGATGATGGCAAAAAGTAAGAATCTTTAGTTCATTTCTGCATGCATGATAAAACCCTTAGTGATAGTCCGTAGGAGGGATTTCCCACCCACAACAATCATCTCCTATTTTATCACCTCCACGCGTCACTATGCTGATGTTCCTATCATATTCTCTATATTCTGTAGAGATCCATTGTACTTTATGATTATTCTGATTTTGTTTTTTCTGTATCTTCCCCAATAGTGTTGTGCAATCCTTTGTATCGTGATCTGCTGCGCGACAATACATGCATGTCTCAGGTGGTAGTCAACATTCTCTTGCATAGTGCCTTAGATATTGGTAGTTATGGCACACTACTAGACCTCTTACGCATCCAAATCCTCCTTTGCCTCATCCTCCTCCTCTGAAACCATCACGATCTTTGTGTGGTGTATTGTATTGAGGTACATGATTATACTGCAGAGGGTTATACTGCGGATGCGCAGTGTTATACTGCAGTTGCGCATTGTTATGCTGTTGGGGCACAATATTATACTGTGGTGTTGCTTGATTAAATTGAGGTGAAACTTTCCCTGTCATCATTTCATCTTGCACCCTATATGTGTCTGACATCCTTTCCCTCATCAGATCCATTGTTCTACAGTCTTTGTCATCGTGCCCTACTGCCTTGCAAAAAGTGCAGTATGCATTCTTTGGTATTGTCTAGTATTTCTTCATCATAGGACAATGATATGGATCATGCCCGTGCATCTTGCAAATTTCACACCAGGGTCCTCCTGTTGGCAATGGATTTGGAATCCATCTTGCCATATACTGTGCGAATGTTGGATAGCCATTCTTATGGTTCCCTTCTATTCTACACGTGGTACACCAAACAACTTCTTGTTTTTCCTTGCCCTTATTCAGATTGAGTTGAAAGGTAAGATTCTCCAGATCCTCCTTCAACTCCTCTATAGCTGGATCTGTCTTGTGGTACTGATTCTCCTCCATTTGCAAGTCTGCCCGCAGAGCCTTTGCTTGAGATTGAAATTTCTATTTTTGAGTGGGAATTTCAGGTGTGGTAAAAAATAATTCACAAACATATGCCTATGCTACATGTCAGTCATGGCATACCTCAATTTCCCTTTCCAACTTTTAAATCACTGGTCAATTTCCCAGACAGGTTCTCCTGGTTTCTTTTGGATTTATATCATCTCATTCATGTATTTATCCTCTGAGCTCAGCTTCTGGAACTCATTAATCAGTAATTTCTTGATGTATTTTAGTGTCCTTGTCGTCCCAGGTGGACTGTTTACGTATAGACTCATGTACTAGTCTAGTGCACAGTCTCTTAGTGTGATAGCTAGTTGCGCAAGTTTAGTGTCTTCATCAATGATCTGTTTTTCTTCCCAGATATTTGCACAAATAAACAAGTGTTTCTCAGGGTATTTTGTTGCCTCTCCTCGAAATTATGGTAACTGAATGGTGGGATCATGTCCTTCCATTGAAAACTGTGTCAGACTACTACCTCTACCCGATGTAGATATTTGACTAATATTTCCTGAGATGGCTAACCCAGTTGATGCGCTGTGACTGGATATTGGTCATGTCATTCGTCTGCCACTAAAATATGGTTGTTTGTATGCTGGTGTTCTTTCAAGTGTACTAGTCATACATGGGGTTATGGGTTCCACACTGACATTAACATGGATTGGAGTGCTGCATTTTGTTCCTGCCCTTCGATTGTCTGTCTTTCTTTCATAGGTTGCGCGTAGTATTTCCTCAATATGCTCCACATCCCGGATATCCTCTACTTCTTATTCATCACTAGCCAAGCCTTCCCGTGTGACTATGACTCTCTTCTTATTGTTCATCTTGTATTGGTAGGGTACTCCACTGCGCATCCTTCCCGTTGTTTCCATGATCTTCCTGCATCATGATTGGGTCGATAGGTTCCTGCTTCCTTCCCTTATCTATCTCTTCCTCCATGTTTCCACTTCCTATCAGTGCTTCCCCCCTTCCCCCATGCACACAGGGAAATTTAGTTGTCTGACGTCATTTTCATTACCCCGTTGTTATACAACAAGATCTTAATAGAAGTATACAATGATCTAATATGCCTTCCTCGAGGGCCACATAGAAACTCTTGCTCTTCTGCGTTGTATGACTTCATGGTATCTACTACAAATTCTATTATAAAGCCTGCTACAATACTGTCAAGCCAAAAATCTACTACGCGGGTGAATTTGTTATTCACCTGTTGTAACTGTGCGATATGAACTGGGTTCCACCCTAACTATCGAATCCAAATTGTTGTGTGGTTGTATTTCAACCTCAATATCCACTCCTGCAATAAGTGTGGAAAATCATAGAAAAATACTTCATGCAGATCAATAAACACATATTTCTCAAGATATTTGCGCGGTGTTACTATGAGGTTTCTGTTATCTTGTTGCACAAACTATAGCTCCTTTGTTTTCAACAATCTCTCTATTTCCTCCTTCGTGGGTCTCTGGGGTATAAACATTCCCTTCTATATGTTCATTCTTTTTGACACTTCGGTCCCAGATCTGACATTCTTTTAACATTTTTTCAACATATCAAACATTCTTTTAACAGATCTTCAACATATCTCATCTACTCAATCCTATGTTGTTCCAATCGGTAACAAAACCATTTGTTGGTTTCTTATCTTAGTTATACCTTTAACATGATTTGACCCAGGTTTATATCTATTGGGGACCCAACAAAGCCTCTAAAACTATCAACCCTTCTGGTAAACCAGAAGACAACACAGTGCACAGAGTGCATTACGCATTCTCACTCAAGATAGTCTTAATGGGTGACTACAATGCTCAAATTCTTGTAGTCTAGGACTGAATGGGGATGTGTGAATTGTGCACTGTGAATTCTATCTAATTATTAGAGAAATATACCATCATTCTCATTCATGCATGTAGCGTAATTAGATCCATTAATTCATTCATACATCATTCTAACACCTACTTATTGACAGTAAAAGGGACATAAACATTATAACGCAAGTGCTACCGTGGTTCACCCCCTCCTGGGCTAGGTCCACAAAGATCTGGCTATAGAGATCTTTTATTATGGTGGTTCCAAAACTACAATGCCACGTGCTTGAAAACTCGTCCTTAGTCGGGTCGAGATATATTATGAGGTGAACTATATCACACCAGGCTCCTCAGCCTGTGATCTAACCCTTCTGACCCTCTATAGCTCAAAAAATTACAAGAATGGATATGATTACAGTCGTGTTATAGACCAGTTACTCCTTCTCACGCGAGTAACACTCAATAAGTAGAACCCCCACCTTGACCTCCTAGGTATCTATTTATGTGTTTTTGGATCATCATCCATTACATTCTCTTACCAAAACCCTAACATAGTTAGGTCTTCTTGCATGCTGGCCTTGCAGGCTTTCCTCCTCTGCATCTGTGTTTTCCTTTTGTCCACTGATTTTCTTTCCAACTGTCTTTCTTTCCCATCTTCTTACATGCGTGCCTCACATGCATCCCTACCAAATATATTTCCTCCACATCGTGCCTTTTCCCCAAAATGCGCCTGTGCCCAACATTGAGTAAACAGACCGAAGCTCTCCAAATGGATTAACACCGTAAAGAATAAAATAAAAATCATAAAATATAAGAGTCATTGCTTACAGGTTGGTTAAATTAGTATACGTACCACCCCCATAATAGAAACATCTGTATCTATTCAATTCAAATTGTAATCAATCAATAACTCTTCCCCTGCAACTATTGATTTTATCACACATACAAATACACAGTTTCCTTCACACCCCTCAAATACGCAATTGGGTCACTTATTTTTGGTCATGGGTCGTGT
This sequence comes from Picea engelmannii, assembly GCA_009831015.1. Classification (NCBI taxonomy): domain Eukaryota; kingdom Viridiplantae; phylum Streptophyta; class Pinopsida; order Pinales; family Pinaceae; genus Picea; species Picea engelmannii. The sequence goes on from ML779384.1 coordinate 104,755, forward strand.
GCTGTTTATAAACCCTGAAATATTCCCCGTTGTTTTTGGCCTTCCGTCAATATAGATAGTTTCTCCTCTATTTTGATCATTGTCTTTTAGCTGTATATAATTTGCATCCAAGCCATATCTTCACATACTTTTTGTATGTTGTACTATTCGTATCCAATATTTGTAGATATAACATGGTCCGACGTACTCCATCAATTTAGTTAATCCGTTGTGACAAACCTTTATTCCATCCATGGAAAATATCCCCAAACCATGTAATGACGATGGAGCAATCCGGTATATCCTTTCGTTTACACAAAAATCAGTGTTTATTTCAGGAAGATCCTTGGGTACCCATCATTTCACTATATGTTTGTACCTCAAGGGCTTGATGTCTTCTATTCTCTCATGATCACAAGAACACGATCCCCCTTTCGAAAGAAAAAATTCCATGCGTCTATGGAATTTTCTTCTGATCTTCTCACCTCTAGTTGATCTCTTCCTATTAGACCTACTAGATGTCTCACTTTCCTCTATTCTACCTTAACTTCCCTCACTCAATGAAGATAGATATGAAAAATACATATTTTCTTGTACATCCTATAACACCATTAATGACAGAAAAATTCAGTCAATCAAGATGTAACACTAGTTCATTGCTAGTATCATGTTGGTATCACAATAAGCTCAGAATGATTACCATAGTGTTACTCTTTCACAATTTTATTATTTTCTATTACTATTGGTATACTATCTGGGCATTATAGGGGCATGGTTGGATTCAAATGACACATGTCGACAAGTGGCAGTAATAGGACACGATGCTAGTTGGAATACCCCAGAATTGATGCCATTAAACACAGACTCAATCCTAAGGCCAAATAAGGAGAAAAAACAACACATGATAATTAATCTAGGAGTCAAGCATGCAAACAAACCAAATTTTTACTAGGACTAGACCATATTTATTTGAAATGCTTCATGTAACATATTTCATTAACTTATTGTTATCTTGGTCTCTCTTGGAAGTACTTTCATTGACAATGCCAATGCTCTTTTCTCCTTTAGTATACCAACCTACTTTAGTGGATTCCTAATGGAGATGGAAGAGGGTGATTCAATCCCAAAAAACTTGTTGAAATTGAAAATGCATCCATGGCCAGTTGTTAACAATTGCTAGAGACGTAGATAAGATAAGATAAGATAATGTTATTAATGTCCAGCAAATGACCACAAAAGCAGGTCAATGGGACTAAAATATACATCCAATGTGAATACAATGTGGGAGCGTAGAAGAAACTCCTAGATAATGTTGAAAGCTAGAAAGAAAAATAAAATCCACCTAAGGACTTAGAATCTATATGTCCAAGAAGAAACCTAGTTGCCTTTTCAATAATATGCACCAAGAAAAAATGCATTATCTAAAGAGGATTGAAAAAAAGAGGACATACAACCAATTTAAAACTAAACTCTTAGGATAAATAAAAAATCTATCTGTCAAAATTCCAATCCTTTAAGCTATCAAAGATGTGCCCATATACAAAAAACTGATCAAGGAACCATGCATCAAGAGACCTAGAATGGCGAAAAGAGATCCACCCACAATTAATGTTGTAGGGTATCTTGTTGATCTCATGATGTGAGGGAATATTTTCACTCCAAAATAATCTATATCCTATGGAAATGGATCTAAATGTTGTTCAATGAGATCTTGTAAATATCATCTCCATAATTGATATTGATTTGTGAATGGAGAGAGAAAGGTAGGTTTTGTGGCTTGAATAACTTATGTTTTGAATTGAAGGCTAATATTGCATTGGATTGGGATGACCCATATATAGATAGTAAGGCCCCTATTTATTCTAATCTAGTCATCCTTGTAGTAGATGTCTACATAAACATGTACTTAATCCAAAATACCTTGATATATTTAGGGGTCACAATCAATGTAATGACAGGGAGACAATCCTTAATTAAATTTGAGAGAATTATTAAGATGCAAACCCACTATACTTTGGTTGATAGACATGTCTATTGTCATTCTTGAAGGAATATTATAAGATGTGATAATCTTAATAGGCTCCCATGAATATCTAGTAGAATTTATCATGTTGTAACCCGAGGATAAACTCATTCATGGAAATCCCATCATCATTGGAAGACCATGGTCAGCTACAATAGATACTTACATTGGTTATGGAATATGGGACATCAAAATTTCTTAAGGATTGTCCCAAAAGAGACTCTCTCTCTATCCTCCTACTAAGCATTTTATTGAAACTAAAATACCATTGTGGGTAGGAAAAGTGGATGATGAAGAAGTATTTGGAACTAGTATCTAGTCTATTATCACTCTTGACAATGCTTTATCATTGAAAGAAATACATAAGGACACATTCCTTTCAAAGTGTATGAAAAATTTGTATCCCAACACTATAGAAATTCAGGAATACATTGACAAAGAGGATGTAAATACCAACCAAACACATAAAATAATTTATGCATGATGGAAGGACTTATCCCTTAATTATTCTACTAAAAAAATATTATCCATATAGTCCTTATATAGTGGAATCATTTCCTTTCTAGTGGCTTTATTAAGTTCCCTACAGTCCACACAAATTGTCTAGTTACTCCTTCCTTGGGAACAATAATCAAAGGCAAAACCCATTCACTATCTGATATAGGGTATATAAAACCTACATATAAAATTTTCTATAGTTTATATTTAAGTATGTCTTTAAGTGTAACGTTCATTCTCCTTTGTGGCTTCTGATTGGTAGGGAATCGTACTTGATGTAGATGTGATTTTTGAAAATTTTTGGATGGATTCCATACATGTCACTGTAGTCCCAGGAAAAGGTATAACTACGAGTTTTAGAGATGCCTAACAACTATTGTATTCGATTAGAAGTTAATTTGTTGTTCATTTTCAACACTTTGGTGGGAAACATTTCTACTATTTTAACCAATTAATTATTCCACATTCGTTGCTATCATCCCTAAGATTTTTGAAGACCAATGATGAAACACTTTATATATTGTCACATAAATAGATGTAGACTCTATAATTTAGATAAAAATTGAAAAATAAGAGTGTTGATAAGGTCCTTAAACCCCAAGGAGCTAGTACTAAAAATAAAAGAAGGAAAATTGAGAGGATAGAACAATGGGAGAAAGATACTTATTTTTCAAAAACATGGGACATAATTAAGGAAATTACTACGACATTGCTAGATATAAGAGTATCATCATCCCATATAAACCATGATCCTTATAAACAAGTAAGTATATTATTAGGATCATGAAACTTAGAGAAAGGACAAAGACCCATGTAGCCAAACAAACACACATTCCTTCACTGGGCCCTACACCAAATATACCAAGTATGAAATAAACTCAAGAATCTAATGGAATGGGAGTTGTTGACATAAGCACATGGGTTTTATTGGAAAATATCAAGAAAACATAGGTAGAAATCATTAAATGGAAGGATATAGTAGAATATAAGGGGTGATAAGTTATACCCTTGGAGAAAGATGAACAGTTAGTCTCTTCCCTAGAAGAAAGGTCTTAAATTTTAAGGGTGCAACATTTGGACACAATTAAAAGTTGAGGAAATGAAAACTTAAATTTGAGAGAAAATATGGAAGGAAAAATCAAATAAACTAAAGATAAAATTGAGAAGATAATGATTTTGGATACAAAATGGGGAAAATAGATCTATAGAATCCAATACATACAAGAAGGAGGAACTTACCATGACATTTTAGGTGAGGGTTGAAAGTACTAATCTGAAATATGTGTTGAGAAGACATCCTTAAATGGTTTTAGATGTGGAATTAGTCTCGGTTTTAAAGGAAATGCAACAGAAGGCCATAGTTCAATATTAAAGGACCACAAGAGATTTAGGGGATACAATGTTACAAATTTCCCAAACCAAGTGGGAAGAATTAATCCCTACATTTAAGAGAGAAAAAACAAAAAGAGAACTAACATCACTCCACTAACTTAGTCTATGAAATTGGATATGCATAAGCATTGTTCTATTAAGCTATAACACTAATTAGTACAATGGTTCTACTTCATTACTAGTATCTTGTTGGTATCACAGTAAGATCATAATGATTACCATAGTGTTACTCTTTCACACTTGTATTATCTATCACACGCTAATTAATCTAGGATTCAAGCATGCAAACCAACCTTCTCACAAAGAAGCACTAGTTGGTGATGGAATCCAACATTGCAGGATCGATGTGCGAAGGGGCTGAGTTTCGACAGGTGGGAAAGTTACGTTGACAATCTGCTTAATGAACTAACGCCCTGGTGCAATTTACCTCACCGAGTAGTGGGAAACTCTTCAAGGAGTCCAAGTGAGTCTAGCCAATGTCAAGCCTGGGTACAACAACACCTTCCCTATGTTGTCACCTTAGGTAGGAAGTCTAAAAGATTATGGCCTCTATGGTACCACCTACTATACCAAAGTAAAGGGGGGACAGTCGACAGTCGACACCAAGACCAACAAAGAAGGGTTGATTACTTTGTTGGCCCCAATGCGACCTCATTCTTGACCCTTGTGTTATAAGGGCTTCCTAAAGTTAGTGATATATCAACTGGATTTCACTCCCTAACTTAAAGCTTTATGTTTGTTTATCGGCTTTGGAAATTTATTCTCACAATCCTATTCCAAAGCTCTACACCTAAGCTAAGATGGGTTTGAATATCCCTAGAAAAATGTCTTGATAAATTTTAATTAGTGCTTGATTTTAGGTTGTTGTTACTCAAAGGAGTGGTCATGAAACTGATGGAGTTTCTACTTGACTCTTTAAACCATGCAAGAGGAAAATGAAATGCAAGAATTTCAACTTCGATCAAAACTAGCTATGGGAAGGAGCAAGAGGTTTTAAGAAAAGAAATAATTTCTTGATTGATTACTATGTGTGCACTCCTAATGACAAAAAGTATGAGCTAATTATCTAGATAAATGAAAGCAAAATGACCCAAATTTTAAAAATACCATGCAAATGTCATAGTTCACTTAGTACACCTATACAACATTGAATCAAATGTCATCATTTCTAACATAGTAAAATTTTATGATTATAGATACCACCATACACATCTTAAATACTCATAAGGATCATGGGGGCTTCACCTTGTTGACCAATATCTTATCATGTTCATTCATAAAGGGGGGTTTTTAATTATGAAAAATAGATTCAATATATTGTAGGTATTGGGAACCTTGTTGAAGGTAACCTAACCTTGGAGAGAGATATAATATCACCTACATAACAACAATTGTGATGTGAACATGTTCTATAATCTTATCAATGAGGCAAGAATACCTGTGTTCATGATGATAATCATGTTAATTACAATATGAAACCATAACATGTGTAACATGATACATTTGAATTAGGGTCATAGTACCTCTATGAAATAAATGTTACTTATGGTTGAAATATGTGATGAATGGGTGTTTCCTTGATGAGGGACCAAAACTATTATAATAAAAAAATCCCACTAGAAAAGTGCTTTGACATGTTGATAGCTAACCATTGATAATCCCATGTTGATGTCTCAAAAATAATGAAAAATAGTCATATTACATGTTCACTGGTATTCAACTAGATCTAGATATGGTCATCATGACATACAAACTATCCATAATGTGGTAATGAGATGTGGTTGAGCATGGGAAAATCCATTAGGTTATAAATCAATATTGGAAATATCTTCCAAATGTGATTTCACCCACTAATGATTATGATTGGTACCAAGGTACCGAGTGTGCACCCACATGGTGTGAATAAATGTCTTTGCATATTTCATTGTGGTCATCACTGTTAGGAGATGTGGTCATGGTTACAATGATTTTTGACGGATTACCAAAGCCATTTTTTGTTGGCATATTCTCTTCCAAGGTACATCCATTCATTGTATTTGTGATGGTTTTTATTTCCATATCACTATGATAAAGAAGTGTCTTTTCTTTCTTGTATATGACTACAGTTACAATTGGTGAAGGCAGTGAATAAAAGAAGTGAATTGGCGTTTTCCATACTTGTTGAATGATTTCCTAAGCTCACTAATTATACATCCAAAAAGGTTTAAACTTGAAAGGAATCAACCCGCAAACCTCTCTACTTGTATATAAAGGGAAATTGGTTTGTGAGGATGTGGACGAGATGATGTATGTCCAAGAGGAAATAACTTTGAATAACGAAGTTTTGTAGCTTCTATGAAATGTTCCCAGACCATAGTCTTTGGTTATTCCATGTATATTTCCTTCACTTTGGCTTGGGGTTGAAGAGGTCGCAATGCCCTATTAATTCATCCACATATTTCCTCGAGGGGTCTCTTATGTACACTTTAATATAGGAAAGGTCAAGAATTTGATTCTGTAATGCACAAGTGAGACATCTTTCTCCTAATGGTAAAAATTCACTTACATAATTTGGTGATGACAAATACATTATTTTAAAAATTCCAAAATCCATTTTAAGGAAAATATCAAAGATCACATCTTTTTCAAAAACTAGTAAGTGCACATCAAAGTTAGCAGAATTAGAGTTAGATTGAACTGGATGAGTCATTCATCCTTGATTTTTTTATTCAATATATATAAAAGACACTGTATTTATAATATTTTTTTCCAAGGATAGGCCTGGCACTATTTTAGTGTGTCATAGGTTCTCACTAGAGTTTTGGTGTCAATGTGGTGGGTGCAGGGCTTGGTTGTGGTTGTGAAACAATAAGCACTAGTGGAGGCACAAGAAGGGAAATAGTACATGCCTATGTTTTACTATAACATTGGCGTAAGGGTATTCCCAAGGTCCACACCTAGGTACTAAGAGAATACGCGCAAGAGAACTAGGTGGAAATAGGGATGCAAATGAAGTGTGAGAGTTGATGCAGGTGCGCGGGTGTAGGCTTGATTTAGGGCTAAGCTGATTTGGTTTGGTGAACCCATGGATGTTGAGAGAAATTTCAAAGGGATTTTCAAAAGGGGTTTCTCTGGAGTTGTATTCCCCAGGAGGGTTACTCTGGAGTTTTATTCCCCAGGAGGGTTTCTCTGGGTTTCTTCGGTTAACCAGTCCCTAGGGTTACAAACGTTCAAATTGGCCTCAAGCTAGATGTTCAAATTGGTAGGAAAAAAACAATTCACACAAAAAAAAACATAGGATAAAGTATAATTCAAGTTTATGCCCAATTTGAATTCGAGTGTACAAAGGTACTCACCATCCTTTCCCTCTCCCTCAATCTCGGTGTTGCCTTATCAATTTCATAGATGTCCCTCGACGGTCTCATGCACAGGTGCAACTATTTCCCTCCCCTTGATCTCAGAATTGCCTGATCTCTATGGTCTCGTGCGCAGGTGCAACTATTTTCCTCCCCTCGATCTAAAAATTTCTTGATCTGCGCATAGGTACATGTATCAAAGTGAATAGTAGAGTGTGACTAGGACCACATTCTCGGTTTGGTTTTGTTGTGTATAGTTATAATATAACATATATCACATATATGTTATAACATATATCACATGTATGTTACATATATGTTATAATATAGAAGTGATATATGTTATAACATTATGTTATATATGTTATACATAAGAGGTAGTGGTTTAAAGGTTATATTGTTTAATAATTTTAATAATTCGAGGTTATAGTTCTTACAAGGGTTAGGGGTGAGGTATTAGGTATTATAAGGTTTTAATGTTATAGGGGTCAAGGGTTACAAACATTGGGGATTAGGCATTAAATTCAAGCATCATTGTAAGTGTTAGGAGTTATACAACTATAAGGGTTTGAGAGTTAGAATCTAGTTAGGGGTTGGGTAGGAGTTAGGCGTTAGGAATTATACCTATTATAGGTTAGGGGTTATAAGAGTTATAAGGGATAATTATGAGGGGTTGGAGTTTATGTTAGTTTTGTGGGTTGTTGAAGTTATATGTTAAGTGTTATATGGGTCATAGGTTAAGTATTTAGGGTTATAGGAGTTGGGGATGTTAGGGATAATAAGGATAAAGGTATATAAGTTTTGTAGGTGTTAGTATTTGTACAATTATAGGGGTTTGAGGTTATAATATTTAATTAGTGATTATACTAGTTAGTGGTGATATGAGCCATATGGGATACAAATTATAGTTCTTTAGAGTAAATTAGAGGTTTTAAGGGATAAGGGTTTCATGTGATAAATGTTATAATAATCAAGGGTTGTGAAGATATAGAAATTAGCTTTTAATGATTAGAAGTTCTATAGGTTATATGGGTTAGGATTTATAGGGGATAGTGGTTATAAGTGTTAAGGGGCATGTGTCTATAGAGATCTTAAGAATGCTAAGAGTTGGTGGTTTTAAGAATTTTTGTTTGTTTGTTTGTTTTATTGTTTTATTATATATATATATATATATATAGGTATTTTCTCTCTGTGGAAATTTTGTGTCTCACATTATAGGTGAATTCTATGTAAGCCCACATGAGTAATCGTAATGAAAACAAGGTAGGGCGGCCAAACACAATGCAAGTCTAGTTGGAAAGAGGGGCGTCCACATGAGAAATCGTAACGAAAACAAGAAAGGGTGCCCAAAAGAAAGGAAAGGTGAGTTGGCAAGAAGGGCGCGACCCAAAAGAGGAATCATAACAAAAATGAGGTAAATCACCTAAACGCAACACAAGGTGAGTTGGAAAGAGGTGTGCCCACCCACATGAAAGGCATGAAAACAACCACACAAGGGAGAACTAGGAAATAAGACGATCCTGATGCGGGATTAGGAGCAATTTTGGCTTCGACTTAAATTTTTCAAGACGAACTGGGAAAGGATAGGCACCCAAATGCAATGCAAGGTGAGTTTGCAAGAGGGACACCCACATGAGGAATCGTAATGAAAAAAAGGCAGGGTGCCCAAAGGCAAGGAAAGGCGAGTTGGAAAGAGGGGCACCCACAAGAGGAAACATAACAAAAACGAGGCAAAGTGCCCAAATGCAATGAAAGGCGAGTTGGCAAGAGGTGCGACCACCCACATTAAAGGCACAAAATGGGACAAACAAGGGAGCACTAGGAAAGAAGACGAGCCAGATGTCGAATAAGGAGAAATTTTGACTTCGACTTAACATTTTCAAGACAGCCTGGGAAAGGTTGGGTGCCCAAATGTAACATAAGTTGAGTTTGCTAGAGGGTCACCCACATGAGGAATTGTAATGAAAACAAGGTAGGGTGCCCAAAGGCAAGGCAAGGCGAGTTGGAAAGAGGGGCACCCACAAGAGGAATTGTAACAAAAAGGAGGTAGAGAGCCTAAACACAATGAAAGGCGAGTTGGAAAGAGGTGCGCCCACCCACATGAAAGGAACGAAAATGACCACAGAAGGGAGTAATAAGAAAAAATACGAGTCATATGCCAGATAAGGAGCAATTTTGGCTTCGACTTAACTTTTTTAAGATGACCTGGGCAAGGTTAGGTGCCCAAACGCAACACAAGGTGAGTGTCCAAGAGGGGCACCCACATGAGGAATCATAACGAAAACAAGGCAGGGTTCTCAAAGGCAAGGCAAGGTGAGTTGGCAAGAGGGGATCCCACAAGAGGAAACGTAACAAAAACAAGGCAGAGTGCCCAAACACAACACAAGGTGAGTTGGAAAGAGGTGTGCCCACCCACATGAAAGGCATGAAAAGGGCCACACAAGGGATCACTAGGCAGGAAGATGAGATGGATGCCGGATAAGGAGCAATTTGTCTTCGACTTAACTTTTTCAAGATGGCCTAGGCAAGGCTGGGCACCCAAATGCAACGCAAGGTGATTTTGCAAGATGGGTGACCACATGAGGAATCGTAACGAAAATAAGGCAGGGTGCCCAAAGGCAATGCAAGGTGAGTTGGAAAGAGGGGCACCCAAAAGAGGAAACATAAAAAAAATGAGGCAGAGCTCCCAAACACAATGCAAGTCAAGTTGGCAAGAGCTATGCCCACCCACATGAAAGGAACAAAAAGTGCCACACAAGGGAGCACTAGGAAAGAAGACGAGTTGGATGCCATATAAGGAGCAATTTTAGCTTCGACTTAAGTTTTTCAAGATGACATGTTGGCCCTTGGGTATGGAAGTAAGCGAAGAATAAAGCAAAAAAGATGAAATGTGAACTGCACGGAAGACATAGTGACTGATAATGGGTCGAAGTGAGAAAAAGAGAAAAAAATACGGTGCGAAGTAAGAGAAAGCAAGTCGTTGGACGAGGATATCGAGGATGACAGATCAGAGAGGAAGACGGATCGTGGACAAATCAAAAAGCATAAAAATCCACCGTTGGATGCTTTGGAGCATTGCGCGAGATGGAAGGAAAGACAGGCTAGCGAAGCCCTGAAAACACGGGTCAAGTTGACCTAGGGTTTTACACACCTAGGGTTTTGACACTTAGGTATCGATCTAAGGATGTCGATGAGTGATTGTAATGTATAAATAAAGGTCGAGAGGATTAAGAAAATGTTCAATGTGGGTTGAGAATTCATAGTTACTATTGAGTGATTGTTGTTGTGTGAGAGAGAAGTGTTGAGTGTGAGAGTCTTCTGGTATTGTAAGATATTCATCTGGGTGCGAAGATCGACCCTCCAGCTGGGTGTGCAGGGAAGGAGGGAAGGAGAGAAGAGAGAAAGAGAGAATATTTGCTAGGTAAGAGCACAGACAATAACTATATGCTTTCATCTTAATATATTATAAATCACAATTCTGTGGACCTAGCCCTAGGGTGGGGGTGAACCACATATATCTTGTGTTATGTGTGATTGATGTTGTGTTCTTTGTCATTTGACAGGATACTATTGTGATATTGTGTTAGATATGAAATATAACTTACGCAATAGGATTAAGGAAGGTAACGAATAACTAGGTGGTCGTGAGTTGTTGTTGTGAATCCACTTTGCATTTTCTCTAGTTGTAGACACCTGTGTTCTAGAACCCCCCATAACTACTTTGGGTGAGACTGCATCTGCTTCATAGGTGTTGCCGAAAGGGCCAGTAGTTAGGGCTTGTTGGTGCACTGTTAGAGCTGAACCCCGGGTATACCCCTGTACCAACAAATGGTTCCGTTGCTGGGATAGGAACCTTCTTGAGGAAATGTCAAGGTGGTTTCCATCGAAGACATAGATTCAGAAGTGGACAGAAGATCAAGAAAAGGACTTATTTGAAGCCCAAAACATGAACCTTGATCTTAGTACAAAGGATTTTAATGGGAAGATATATCTTCACTTATATACACTAGATTTTCTTTGGAGGAATTCATCAGGAGTTATACGAGTGGTTAGCTATGTTAGGAGACACCCAATTTGAGATTAGATCTAGACCTCCTGTGGTTTGGATTCCGGTGTTGATCAAGAATGTCAAGAGAGTTGATAACATTGTGTCAATAGAAGTAGCTCACTGGTTTGATAGTACCATTGGAGGGTATATTACCGAGTTTGTTGTTGACAAAGTAGAGTCATATAGCCAAGCTGAGAGGTATTTCTTTAAGGGAGCTATTATCACCCCATAAATTATGGGAATCAACTGATGACTTGGATATTATCTGTATCTAGTGTTTTTCATTGACAAATGATTTTTCATTCTATAAATAATTTGAGAAAAAGGAAAAAAGAAAAGAGAAAAGAAAAGAAAAAAGAAAAGAAAAAGAAAAGAAAAAAGAAAAAGAAAAGGAAAGGAAAAATAAAAGAGGGCATAAAAGAATTTAAAAGAAAACTCCCATGCAATAATAGTAACTTGGCCATACCTTTCAAGCATGGCCAAGTTCTTTTTAAATTTAATGTTTCTAGGTTAGTGAATAAATCTGACCAGACTGTCTAATCCTGGTCAGATAGACCTTAGGTTAGATTAGTGAATAAATTTGACCAGATTGTCTAATATTGGTCAGATAGCCCTTAGGTTAGATTAGTGAATAAATCTAACCAGACTGTCTAATCCTGGTCAGATAGCCCTTAGGTAGAGTAATTTCTTAACCCAACAATTTAATCTGGGTTAATTGTCCTAGGAAGATAGGTTAGCAGGTAGGTTAGTTGCTTCATTTGCTTCACCACCCATGAAACCAGATTGATGAAAATGATACACCATGTCTCCTTTGCCTAAGAATAGTTTAGATGATGTCCCCTTGGTGGTGTCTATGTGAAAAACTAGGAAAAACCCATAAAATGCTCTATATCCTAAATTTTTCCCCAAGTACATATTTCTCTGCTCCCAGCTTATGTTTCCTGCACATCTCGACGATTCTGATCCAGGCGCCAAGATCTACAGTGCACAGTGCATTCCGGACCCCCCGACCATTCTGCTTTTAACAGGGGGGGTCTGGAATCGGTAATAACATGGGCGCACATCTGGATGGCTCAGGGAGGAGCGCTTAAATCAATGGTCCACAATGGATTCCGGACCCCCCCGTCCGTTCTGCCTTTAATGGAGGTGGGGTCCGGAATGAGTATTAAAGAGCGTGCTCAGATCTGCGGCCAGGAAACAAGCGTGCAGATCAATGGATCACAATGGATTTCAGACCCCCCCTGGTGTTCTGCTTTTAACCGAGGGGGGGGGGTACGGAATTGATATTCCTTTCGGCGAGCCCCTGGTCATACGTGGCGTCAGCCTATTGGTCCTCAAGTCCCATCCCCCACATGCTATCTGACAGCCCGTCACTCATGGATGTCATCCTCCACTGATTCCACTTGTTCCCAGGGTCGTGTCACATCCCATAACTATTGTCAATCCCTGTTGTCAGTCCTTCATCCTTTTCACTCATGACCATCCCCTTATTGCGACTTTCACTTCAAATCACCTCCAATCCCTAGTAGCCACGTCACCCATCCGTATGTTTTGGCCACTGTCACTTGCCATATCACCCCCAAGTGGCCCGTTGTCCATTAATTACTGGATAATATACCCATTGTCATGCTGACCGATTTCCTGCGTCCGACCGACCCCAGTTTTAAATAAAACTATCGTTATTCACCTTTCATTCTTTATTCTTCCATCGCGCCAGAAAGCTTACCTCTTATTCCTCCATTTCTTCCCCGTCGCCTTCATCCATAGTCATTCGACCCCACTAACATATTGTTTATTGCAGGTACTGTTGTAGAGATGGTGCCAAAGCCAAGGCCAACAGAAGGAGAAGAGAATCCTTTTCTTCCTCCTCCTGTTGACCTGGACAAAATCCCGTTGGTGGATAAAGATAGGTTGATCGCAGATACCATTTGCGACTTCGATTTTTCAAACCTCCAGTCATGGCTCCGGGAAGTGTTCCTAGACCAGAGCGACGAGATCAGACTCTGGGAGTCCAATTTGCCCCTGTACCTTTTTCCCCAGACCCACCACTTTCCTAAATTCGCCCTCAAATTCCAAGCACATTATATTCCCGACCAGAGGGCCATCATCTCATCATCTGGAGACGTCCTCTTTTTCATCACTTCCGAAGACATTGACCAAATGATGCAAATTCCCTGTGCTGATTCTGTCTCTCCTTTCAACCTAGAGATCCGTACAGAGCTGTATCAAAAGATGACCTTTCCACAGAGAGCTCAAATTTTCGAGATGTTCCTTCCCACCTCCACTCAATTCCCTTCCACCAATCCACCTTACCCATCATCCATGTTCTCCACCAAGGGAAACTAGATCATTTCCTCTCTTTGCGCTCTGTTAGGATATTATTCCGACCAGTGGGTAGATGAGCCCATTCTGGGTTTTCTATCCATTTTCTCCACTGACGAAAAACCTACCACCCAGTTCGATTTCAGTACCTTCCTGGCCAACAATATTCACGAGCAGTTCGTGAAATTTGGCACAGAGGGAATTTTTAGATATTCGTCCATATTGGCCTACATGTTTTTTTTTTATGAAGCCGATAAATTCAATTTTTCTATGCAGAAAATGGACGCAAATGGAAAGCCTCAGCCAGTAATAGCATGGACCTCTTTATTGAAGCGTAACTCTGCTGAATATGACTTTAAAGCATTCATTGATCAGTTTTACCACCCGGTGGTAAGCATGTTGAGTGGCAGGCCTGAGCCACGAATAAATGATGAAGTCTAGAGAATTCTGCATCTCGCGGACAACGCAAAGAAAAGAGACTGGTACCTGTACCAAAACCACACTGAGATCAAAGTTTTCGGGTGCGAATTGGCACCTTACAAACTACCTCAATATGTGCCAGTAAGAATCTTTGCGTTAGAATATATTAGACAGATAATGAATTCAGATGACATTCATTTTGTTTCCCTGAAGAAGAAGCAACAATTGAGAATCAAGGGGCAGATTGGTTCTTTCATCTGCAATAGTCGAGGCATCGGGGAAGAAGTTGACATAATGTTGAAGGAGATGAAATTCTTTAAGAGTTTCACATGGCACTATGATCCATGCGGGATCATTTCAGAAATGCAAGTGAGGAACAAGAATATCCCGTATGTGCATGAGTCCAAGCCCGAGATAGAAAAATTTGCAAATCAGACAGTATGGGTGCCTGACACCTTAGTTGAAATGGAACAACAAGTTGAAGTGGAACAACAGGTGCCCTCGATGAGTGTGCCACCCACTACCACACCTCAGTTCCCCAAGGAAGAAAGGCCTCGACAAGAGTCGTCTCCACCTGTAACAGAGGTGTCATAAGAGGAGTTCCAGATGCACACTAAGAGGCCAAAGATAGTTTCAATGCCTGGCACGACAGTAGAACAAGAAGTCCCGCCTACCACAGTAACTACCCCAGTGATCAAGCCGGTCATTCTAACTTTTGGTTCAAGCCAGCATAAGGCAATCACAACAGCAATACCGAAGAAATCCACATATTCTCCCCTGGATACTCAGCCAAGAAAAACTGGGCCCAAGTTGGGCATTTTCTAGAAGTACGAATTGATCAAGAAAAAGAACCAGACCCTCACCAGCAGTACTTACGCCTAGTTTCGAAAATAGTCGTCAACTGCGCAGCACATGCAGTTGTCTGCATTTGATACAGAAAAGGGAAGAATTCACATGGCCTACCTTCAAGCCCAGGTACCGGATCCCAAAGTGATCTCAGACTACAAGAGGGCCACCTTCGAATTCCAGGCGAAGGACGTGCATCCAGTAGATCAGATGGATCTGCACAGACAAACAGGGGAGATGGTTTTTCACACATTGGCACATGCTTCAACTTCTGCAGCAAAATTTCAGGTGTCACTGAATAATGCTCAGACACAACTCAAGCTGGAGAAAATATCATCTTTTGCAAAAGACAACAAAATCAAGAAGTTGGAGGAGCTGGTCCTCAAGATCGGTTATGATCCTGCGAACGTCAAAGCAGCACAAGAGATGATAAAGAAAAAGAATGCAGACATCACATCCTTAAGAAAACAACTGAAACTCCCACCCACAGAGGACTCACAGGCGATAGAGATAGTAGAGAAAGAAGGGGAGAAGGATGAGATGCTAAAGTTACTCATGGAGCAGAATGCTCAGCTCAAGGAAATGGAAGTTGAGATGGAAAAATTATTGAAAGAGAAAAAGCAGATGAAGCTGATGGAAGGCATTCCATTGAGTTCTATCCCCATTGCCGGATTGAGCACTGCAACAGTTACAACAATTCCATCAGCAACACCAGTGACATCACATAAGGGAACAACTGATCTCACCAAATCCCTGGAAAAGATGAACCTACAAGAGACTGAAATCAGCAGACTTAAGAAAGAAGTTGAGAATCTCCAAGAACTCAAAACTTATTTCCAGTCTAGTCTCTCCAAAGAGAAACAGGTAACTGAGAAGCTAAGGAAGGAACTACAACAGCTCCAAAAACAAACAGTGGCAGGGAAGACTTTGGCTGACGTCAAAGAGAATGCATGGACAAACATCATAAAGTCCATAAATGAAATATGGCCAATGATCCAGATTATGTTTGAACAGAATGAGTTGGTCCAGAGGAGTCAACAGGCCATTGAGAAGATTAGAATAGAGTTGGGAGACATGCCCACACAAGCAAATGAGATCATCAGATTCTTAAATTCTAAGAACAGAGAAGAGCTAGAGGAACTGAAGATCGAGGACAGAACAAAGACCATAATTGAGGTAAAAAGGGTTTTGACTAAGAGAATTCTAATGTTTCAGCTAGAAGAAAAGGTTCAGGTCATGGACCAAGGAGTACAAAGATTCTTCAATAAAATTGATGCTCTCCAAAAGAAAGGTCTACCTAGTCTGAAAGTCATTAATGATAAATTAATGACACTCCCAGATTATAAAAAGAGACTGTCTGAAGTGTCTAAAGATAGTTCAATGTTTGCTGGCATACAAGGGAACATCATTGGTAAAGCATTCCTGGACGCCCTTCAGTTGGACATCAGTATCCAACATGAGATTCGATACATTTTCCTCACAAAGCCCACGTTTTCTAAATATACAGAAATGGATGAAGTGTATAGGAGACTAATCAAAGTCACTATGCCTAGTCAGATCAGATGGGAGGAGATCTGCGATATTCTTGATTAGCAACTGAGATGTCTAGGTCCAGTCACCTATCCAGTTAGAAGAGGTTACACATGAACCTCGCCAACGACCTACCCCAGAAATTCCGCATGTAGTTGTACCGAGTCATCAAGCAATTTTGATTAGTTAAATCAGTTAGGCTAAAAATAGAATGAGCACGTCCTGATCAGTTATGACAGGAACGTTTGTAATTTGAATTATAAATACTTCACCTTTCGAAGTATTGGGGGTTGTTGATCTTTACACCCTGATGCTATCAGACTGTAACCATTTTTGAAGGAGATCTTCCATTAATGAAAAGGAAGCACTTTTACAGGATTCTTGCGTGTTTTCACTGGTGATGTTTATTCTCGAAGTTGAATGTTATTCTTACTTTGTGATCATATTGTTTTCTGAAACTATTCTTTAAGAGTAACGTATGTTGCAGGATTTATCTTAGATACCCTGTTTCCGACTCTGAAGATTTTAATGTTTATCTTCTGATGTTTTCAATTAAGAAATTCTTAACTGCTTGTTAATTGAAAGTATCTTCTCATCTTTTCTTCAATCCATCATTTAATCTACTAAAGATCCAGTGAGTGCATTATCTCTCCCTGTGGAAGTATTCTTTATCGTTTCTGGTTGTATTTCATACTTAAATAAATACAGACCCCATAGCCCAATGGAAGTGTAGACGGACTCAACCAAACTCAAAAACACTTTTACAACAAAACCTACCTATTCCTATACCTAGCCTAATATCTAAAGTTATAAACAAAGCTAAATCATATAGAGAGATCCCTCTCTGAAGATGGAAGGGCTAGATTCCCAGCTTTAAAAGCGGTTGGATAAAGTTACCTTCGTAAATTTCTTATGTTTCAACCTCTAGGAAATTTACCAAGTGCTAACATAATGGCGACTCCACTGGGGAAGAACTAAAAATTGACAATTTCGCGTTTTATTTCCCCTAAAAGAAAATTTGATTCTGAGAAGAAAGTAATGTTAGAGGTTGATCAAAATTTGTACATATTATTTTCATACTCACAAAATTAAAAAATATATATATACAAACCAAAAATAGTTCTGGCTTCCAAGAAAGTTCACACTTGATCTCATCTCGACCCAGAACTCTCAATAGTGATAGATAACCCCGAACATTTTCTCAGGCGAAAGGCCTTGGTTGCCGGCTAAGGGAGTCATACTTCCCTGCATAAGTCTCCTTCCTTTTTCGGAGAACCAGATATCTCTCAAAACCTTGATCTTGATACCTTTCCACCTCAAATCCTGGTTAGAACTCGGCCTGAAACTTTTGTGTCTAAACTCGTCTTTGACCCAACTGTGTTGCAACCCTGAACCCCCGAAGTCTTGTCTCCCACGACTAAAATACAAATCACTACCTCAGTACCGCCCAGTCCCTCCTCCTCCTCATCTTCAGTCGCTACTTCTCCGACCATCCAGGTTGTTTTTCCACCTCCTCCACCCATCATGGCAGCTTGATATGCTCCTTTGGTGTTGGCTGCGCCGCTACATGCCATGCCCGAAGACTATCAAACTAGAATTCCGCAGTTCGATGGAACCAGACCTTTAAACGCCCAACAACATGTGGATAAAATGAATGACTATTTCGACCTACAAGAAGTTGACGAGGCTGACGTTCAAATGCGACTGTTTTCCCAGAGTCTGACAGGAGATGTCAATAAATGGTTCAAAGCTTTACATGCTGCCTCATTTATTGACCTTGTTGTGTTCCAAATAAGTTTTCTTGAAAGATGGGAGGTAAAGAAAAACCCTCTCCAAATACTGTCAGAATATGAGAATATAAAAAGAAATCAAGGTGAGACGGTACAAGATTATTGCACCCGTTTTAACAACTTGTATAATGAAATCCCAACTGAAATCAAACCTCCACAGGGTTTGGCATTGATTAAATTCCCTGATGGATTTGATGCTGACATGTCTTACCAGTTAAGAGAAATAAATGCTGCCACCCTAGAAGACATGCAGAAAAGTGCTATTAGTGTGGAGGCCAATCTGTTGGTGAAAAGGGCCCGTCAGAGGTCAAAAAGGAGAGTCACGATCAAATAAGAACCTTCCACTTCAACCACTGATTCCAAATGGGATTCTGTGGTTAGAAATTTGGAACTATTGCTGGAAAGAGTGAATGTGTCAGACATAAATCCTCTGAGAGACAACACACCTACGCCTCCGATTCGGAACCCCAATTTTAGGAGAAATCCTCCTCGGATCAGAAAGAGAGATCCTCAGGATCAAAGAGAGCAGAGGGGCCCAGATAAGAAGATTAGACCTCCTCTGCAAGAAAACTACACTGATGAAGGGGGAGAAGTGATTGAGGAATTGGAGGACTCACACATCAACCTCATGGGCATTCACGACAATGAGGCCATTTTCCTTACTCAAGAAGAGCATGAACTCTTTCTGCTAAATCAAACAAAGGTAAGTGAAGAAGCCAAAGATGTTGAACAACAGGCCTTTGAGAATGCTATTCTGGAGGTACACTGGCAGTAAAACCTGCATAGCAAGAAGACATAAGGGAGTTTGAAGACAGAAGGGAATTCTTCCAAGAAGACGACCAAAACACAGAAGACAGTCGAAACCAAGAAAACCCTTGAACCTTCTACTAAGAAGACTACTACCGAGAAGACTTCTGAGAAGACTACTGCTGAGAATATTTTTGAGAAGAGTAAAGTTATCGCCCCTTTGAAGAAAAACATCACCATTCTAAAAACACCATCACAACCTGATGCTTCATATGTTAATCCGCCGAGTACTTCTGAGCCGAAGAACATGGCAGACAAATTAGAACCGATGAGCTAAGGCAGAGCTTTTACACCCTTTAGCCTTGAAGGGGAATTGGCAAAAATAAAAATTCCCATCCCACTTACAGATTTGATGAACAGAGACGGCTATCGTTCACAGGTAGTAAAAGCACTGGCCATTGAACCTAACATAGGCACCAAGGCCTTGACTATTGGATCAGTGACTCATTCAGACACTGTGAACCTTACTGACGATCATCCCGAACTCCTTTTCGGACCTGAAGTAGATGGTCGAGACGATACAGGTGATGTAGCTCCCTTTTACATCAGTTTAAACATACACGACTTGATATTTCATAACGCTATGCTGGACTCAAGTGCCTCACATAATCTGATGCCTAAAGCTGTAATGGAAAAAATGGGACTGGAGGTCACCAGACCATACAAGGATTTGCATTCATTCGACTCTAGCAAATTCAAATGTATTGGTTTGATCAAAGACTTATGCACTCCCTGGTTCAGATCCATTCAAAAAGCATGGTAATGGACGTGGTGGTTGCAGACATCCCGCCTAAGTATGGAATGTTACTATCCCGGTCTTGGGGAGCTAAGTTGAAAGGAACCCTGCAGCTGGATATGTCTTACACAACTATCCTAGTGTTCGGACAATAGAGGAGGTTATACAGAGAAACACTGATGAAGTACATGGTCAGTAGTCAGGAAAAACCGCACAATTACCCCCTTTACTCTGCACATTCTGATTTAGATTCTTTCATCTTGTAAAATGATGGTGATACGAAAGAGCAAGATACTTAGCTGATGGAAGATGTATCTAGTCAAGGTGAAGGTCCAGAAATCGGTGAGGTAGCAAAGATGAAAAATGTAATCAGTGAAGAATTCCCCGCTGGTTTCTGGAGCATGGATTTTGATGGAGCCGTGAGTAAAGAAGGAGCAGGAGATGGAGTCTAGTTGCATAATCATTGAAACAGGTATTCAGAGAATCATTCCTACAAATTTAATTTCCAGTGCACTAACAATGTTTTCGAGTATGAAGCTTTAATGCTCGGTCTGAAGCTGTTGAAAAAGGTTGGTGCTAAGAAGATAATGGTAAGGGGTGACTCTGAATTAATAATCAAGCAAATTAAAGGTGAGTATGCTACTAAACATCCACGCCTTAGAGCCTATAGGAATGTTGTTCTTGATGCTTTGAAGTGTTTTAATGAGGTTGACTTGCAGGTAATGCCGAGAGGACAGAATATTATGGCCGACGGATTGGCTACGTCAACAATCTCCTGCAAGATTTCTCTCTGCCAAACTCGCCCATACACTGTTGAGGTGTAATGCAGACCGACGGTTCCCGATAATATCAGGTACTGGCAAGTGTTTGGAAATGATGATCAGATAGAGGACTTTCTGCAATGCAAGAACGATTTTGAATGTACAAATATAGATTTAGAAAATGAAGACGAGAGTGTAAATAATTCTGAGTTTGAAATAGATAGTGTGAATACTGTAGATTCAGGAGTAGATACAGTAGATTCAGGAGAGTTAGGGGATGACGAAATGGATGCCGATGTTTTACAGTTGAAAAGCAATGTTTTACTTAGAGGTCTTGTTCCTTTAGAAGATCTGTTTGACAGTAACGATGTAGCTAAGAAACCAAAAATAGAAGCCCATGGACAAGAGGTAGAGGACTGCAATATAGGGACTGAAGAGAAGCCTAGGATGGTCAAACTGTCCAAATCATTACCCCTAGAACAAAAGCTTAAATATATTGAGCTATTCAAAGAATATACATATGTTTTTGCCTGGGGCTATGAATATTTAAAAGCCTATGATACCAACATCATACAACACAGGATTCCCATAAAGGAAGACCAAAAACTGTTTAGGCAGAAGCTTAGGAGGATAAATCCCAAGCTGCTCCCTCTGATAGAAAAAGAAATCAAGAAAATGTACGATGCCAAGATCATAGTCCCGCTACGTTTCTCTAAGTGGGTTTCTAATTTAGTCCCTACATGTAAGAAAACTGGGGAAATCAGACTCTGCATAGATTTCTAAAATCTGAACAAAGTATCCCTGAAAGATGATTACCCATTACCGAAAATGGACCATCTCCTGCAAAGGGTGGTTGGGTCTAGTAGGATATCTCTGTTGGATGGTTTCTCAGGTTACAACCAGGTCCTAGTTCACCTGGATGATCAAGATAAAACTGCTTTTACCACACCATGGGGCACTTTCATGTATGTGAAGATGCCTTTTGGTCTGATGAATGCAGGAGCCACGTTTCAGAGGGCAATGGATATCGCCTTCGTGGAAGAATCTGGTAAGTTTATCGTCGTTTATTTAGATGATGT